>OZ023262.1:200684316-200991816 GCA_964006375.1 Tillus elongatus
CACATAACGCACTTGCTGCGTCCAGACTTTTATATATCTATTAGTTTTTTGAAAAGTAAACTATTATATGTAGCATTAAAAAGCCATTTTATTCAGAACCTTGTAGTAAAATGCTTTAAATGGTTGCACTCGTTTTAGGAACTGGTAGTACATTTTATAGTTTTACTTTATACGATACTTCCTTTCAGATAATACGAGCTGAAGACGCAGGAAAATTATCCAGTACAGCTACAGTAAACATCAAAGTGACTGATATAAACGACAAAAACCCAGAGTTCGTGGGAGACCCGTATAAGTTCACTGTAAGAGAAGGCCTGAACGCAACCTCAGTGGGTTTCGTTCACGCTACGGATGCAGACGAGGGAATCAATGCACTTGTAAGGTACTCCATTCCTGCTGATCTGCCATTTACTATCGACAGTGAAACTGGAGAAATAACGACCATCCGCCCACTTGACTACGAGACACAAAAGGTAAGATGAGTTTAAATTGTAGGACGATGATTTCTACTTTATGCTTATATTGTTGAGAGATCAATGTTCCTAATTGTGACTTTTAATCATGTTTATGCGACTTATTTACAAAAAATAAATTGTCAATAAGAGCTGAAAATCTTGAAGCTTTTGTTGGAGATAATTATGTGTTGGTTTCATGCCAAAAAGGTTAGGATATATATCGTTGTACAAAAATTATGGAGAGGCACCTGTATTTCCTGAGATATTCGTTATTAAAAAACATTTTAACATAGGTTTTGCTACATAATTTTAGCTACAAATTTGCGATAATCTATTTTTTCTAGCTCAAACAACTTGATTGCTTTTTTTTAAATAACAAAATAAGATTTTTTGCATTTTCGGAAATAACGTCTCTTTTCTAATAAGACACTATAAAATTTTAATCGGGTTCCATAAGAAAAAAATTAGGAAACTAACAAACTTTTTTTTTAATCGCCTCCTTTGGTTGGATTTTATTATTCAAAATTTCGTTCAAGTTACCCATTGAAAAATTTTATGATATTTGTAACTGTCAATTGCAAACATTGCGTGTTGTCAGTTATCTGTAGTTTGTAATACTTAAAATAGCTTCACATTAGAAAATTTTATATTACTATTGTTATGGCAGAAGTGAGTGAAAAGCTAGGATTTAAAATATTAACGATAGTGGGCTACCTATCAGTCACAAATTAATAAAGGGTATGTTTCCGAATTATTGAAATTATTTGAGGAAACTGGTAGTGTCAAAGATAAACTAACGATGGCAAGACCAAAAAGGCTATACCCGGTAAGAAGGCACTAGGTGTATTGTTACCTTTTTATTAAAACCATTATTTTTTTACGAATAAAGTTGCTACATTACACAAGGTTTCACAAAAATCGGTGGTTTTGCTAAAAGAAGAGAAATTTCACCCGTACAAAGTACAGCTAGTATAAGAATATCTACATGGCGATGTTGAATTTTGTAATATTGCAAGACGAAAATTTAATGAGAATCCAGACTCTGGTAGAAACAATATTTTCTTAGATAAAGCTACTTTTCCACTGCATGAATTTGTTAATAAACAAAATTATCGTTATTGGTCTCAGCAAAACCCACATTGGATGTTGAGGGCTCAAACTCAGCGACCACAAAAAATTAATTTATGCGTTGGCATACTAGATAGCAGTATTATTGGTCAGTTCTTCGTTAAGAAAAATCTCACATTTGCAAAATATTTGATTTTAAAAATAGATGAAATGATACATGCCGTGGTTGCTGTAAATCCAATTATTTAAGTCTTGTTCCAGCAAGATGAAGCTCCCAGTCATTTTGTTAGACACGTTCGGCATTATTTGGGATGAAGTTTTCTCGGAAAGAAAATTGGGCACGGTGGTACTTTTGAGTGGCCTGTTCGCTCTCCTGATTTGACGCCAAGTGATTTGTTTCTTTCAGGTCACCTAAAGAATATTGTCTGCAAAGACAGGCTGTTAAATGTAAAAGGCCTAAAAGCATGAATTATTGGCGAAACAACACGCACTGTGTATTCCAGCTTAATTAATGTAATACATTTATTTGAAACTTGAGTTTCATTGTCTGTTGATAACAATGGACAACATTTTAAACATTTAATTAGTTAATATTATTACTGCTGTTTTATTTTGATTTGTTTTGTAGGTTCCTTTTATAATTAAGGCTAATTTTTTCTCAATTTTTTCTTGCGGGCCCCGATTAGATTTTTATACGGCCGTAGGCATCAAGAAAGAGAAAATACAAAAAAAATCTTAGCATTTAAAAAAATTTGTTGCCATAGCAGCGAAGTGGTTTACGCTAGAAAAAATTGAATATTGCCAGTTTGTAGCAAAAAAATATGTCGAAGAACTAAAACATTTTCTCAGCATCCCCACCAGGATACAAACATCTTGATTACTTTAGTAAGCTGTAAATCCTCAGCCTCCTCACCAAAATAACACAACAGCTCCTAGTGTATGGGGCGGAAAGCTCGGGTCTAGCCAAGGTTCAAGGAGTTGACTTAGTTCAAAGACTGAGGTTGGACACTGTGGCTGGAAACTTAAATAAAAGCCAAATCACCCAAACAAAACAAAAAAAAAATAATGACGAAGAGTTTTGCGCTTAATACGTATTTAGACAACGAAGTTGTCTTCATCGGTAGCTGTCGCTAAGCTTTGTTGTTTTTTTGGGTGATTCTGCTTTTTGTTTGAGTTGACTTGGAATGGGCGTGTTGCTTAGAGTGACCTAGATAGATTAGGAATCCTCAGCGGCCCTCTCATGATCAATCCAAGATGAAAATATCTCGATTATTTAAGTGAGCTGTGAATCCTCAGCATCCTCCCTAAAATAATGCAAGATAAGATAACATACAGGATAGGTAGTAAAATGCGGAAATATTTTGATGGGTAAACTCTGACTGAGAAGCGTGTTATTTTAAATAATCTGACGATCAATTCAGAAACCAAGTTAGCGTCATAAGGGGATTAATAATTTGAACTGAAACAAACTGTTTAAAAATATTTCATGATGAAAATATTTGACCATAAATTTATATTGTTTGTATCTTGTTATTTGATTTTATTCAATTATTTAATTATAAGTTACGATTTTCTAATGCTTATATAGAAAATAACGCTTCATGACACAGTCTAGGAGCCATTAGGCACACACTTACATAGGTATGTAATGTCGAATGGACGACAAGTTGTAGGTCGTTTAGCTCAGTTGTAGTATTGGATTTGAGTTGTGCAGCTGGTATATGAGGGTTAAGATACATTGAGAATATGGAGGTTATACAGAGCAGATTCTTGAAAGGTCAAAATTTTCTTCTCAGCAACACCCCTGGTTACATACTACCTCTTGAATTTAATCTACCCAGGCTAGGATATTAGGTACTGACAGCAGCAATATATTTACGTACTCTTAAAGCTGAATAACATACAGAGGGACAGGTATTCTGCAATCGCTTTGGAAGAACTGAAATATCTAGCTTCCTCTACCATAAATATAATTGAAATTAATTTGCTTAGTAAGCTAAAGAGCATACAGGCTGAGATAGAATTGAAAAACGATGGTGTTTTAGGCAATTTGTGCGTAAATAACATACTATATTTACTTGGCATTTATACGATGCATAGCCAAACATTGGATGGAAACTGCGCCTTGCTCTCTGTTAACTACCCCCAGTACAAATTTATGTTGGGAGACAGCACCGGGATGGTATTACGCCCTGTCTATTGACAGAGGTTTATGCTCCAACTGCATACAGCTGGCATCAAAGATGTGGTTCTGATCGTTGGGATCAAATACGGATTAAACAACCTAAAAAAAAATGTACTATTTGTTCTTTGAATAAAAAATTTAGATTTTAGAAATATATGATTATTGATTGTCCCATGTACAGACATACACTTTAGATATAAGAGAGCTGGATGTGTACTTTTTTATTTTTCATTTTTTTAAGACCTTTTTTTTGTGGCCATTTGGTTTTTCAGACTTACCTATACTTGCATTTATGTTGATATCTACTTTTACCAGTACCTATAATGTTACTCTAGATAAGAAGCTCAACTAGAACGTACAGGTAGTAATTCGCAGGGCCAAACTATCGCTGTGGACATGCCGTAGAATCTGTGAAAATAACTGCTAAACAGGCCCACAACAGATGTGCTGGCTCAGCTACAGAGACAAGCTTGTCTGATGATAACGGAGGCGATAAACACCGCTCCATCAGCCGCTCTGGAAGTCCTCCTAAACATTCCACCTCTTTGCATTTGGCTGGAGAGGGAGGCTAGGTGGACAGCGTATAGATTAAAAGAAACGGCTGACAGCATGCGGAATGCAATCAGTTTGAGAAGGACCGAACTCCTCGATGAGATTGAGAGCTATGAGGTTCTGCATATGATCTCAGAACTGATGCCTACAAAGATCAGTAGAGATCAGTCTTTCGCGGTCGTCCATCCGGGAAGGGGAACACAACCAAACAATTCTATTGAGGGCAGATCACTGCTGGTACACTGACAGCTCCAAAACTGATCGGAAGGCAGGAATTGGCGCATATGGGAACAACAGCGGTGCAAGAATATCATATAGCTTGGCAAAGTATGCAATCATACACCAGGCAGATGTGTAAGGCATCGAGAGGTGTGCGAGGGAAATTATACAAAACCATTGCACACACGAATCGATAAAAAAATATTCAGATAGCCAAGCCGCAATAAAGGCACTTGGTTCCTGCCGTTGCAATTCAAGAACGGCATGGAGCTGTAAATCTGCTCTCAACGAACTAGGCAGCTACAAGATGTCGCTGGTCTGGATACCGGATCACACGGACCTTGATGGCAATGTAGCGTTCGACGCGCTTGCCAGGGTTGGTGCTCTGGGTGACTTTATAGGACCAGAACCTCTGCTGGGGATATCATCATGCACAGCAAAACTCACCTTAAAGACCTGGATAGATAGAAGGAAAATCCAGCAATGGCAAAATCTGCCAGGATTAGCACACTCAACGGCCTTCATAAATGGCCTTTTAGAGTCAAGGGTTAAAAACTTCTAGAGCTAAACAGACAACAACTCAGAACTCTGGTCCGCCTGTATGCAGGACACTGCTGCTTGCGTCACCACATGCACCGAATTGGTTTAGGTTAAGAGACCGAGTGCCGGCTGTATATGGCGAGTAAGGGAGCAGCAGAGTACGTGCTGTGTTCCAGTCCTGCTGCGCACAGGACAAGACACCTGCTCTTTGGCACGACACAGCTTGAACTAGAAGATCTGGGTTAACTTTTGCCCACAAAAATTGTCGACCTCTGTGGAGGCTAGTTTTGTGAAATATAAGACAATTAGGCGTGATCCACAATAGACCTTAAGGTTGCAGTGGAGGGAACCTCATGGCCTACTCACAATTTAACCTAACCTAACCTAACCTACCTATAATGTGATTGTATCAACATTTAGTTTTGTTTGTTATTTAGATTTCCTATTTAAGTTCAAATTTTTGTCAAAAAAAACGTCACACTCTATATTCATGATTTTATATCGACCAAACAATATTTTTTTTATTATATTATTATTATTATTATTATTATTATGACTATTATTATATGCACATGGCAAAATTGAAGTTTATATCATAGTACATGATTTTTCTCATATATTTATATATATTTTTACTTTTTCACCATAAAGTTTTTATAATTCTTTGTTTCAACTTTTATCAACTATTTAAGCAACAACTTTCCATGGAAATCTACTTATGAAAATTCGTTCCTGCAACGTATTAGCTGTGTCCAAAGTTTTTAGTATTAACTGACAATAAATGTAAATTTTCACAAACTAAATTATCCAACTATTTTGCAGGAGTATCAGTTTGTGGTAACAGCAAAAGATGGAGCTCCTGATCCAAGAATTGCGACAGCAACAGTCTCCGTGTTAGTGATAGACATTGAAGACGAACTACCTATTTTTAAGAAACTTGACTATGAAGCCTCAGTTCCAGAAAATATGCCAGATTATTTTGTTACCAACGTACAGGTATTTTTTTAAAGCGTTTCGTAAACTTAACATTTCTTCAACTCAACTCGCTATGTGTTTTAGGCTTACGATCCTGACACAATCAAGAAAATAACATATGTAATACATCAAGGTCCAACTGATTTATTTAGGATAGATGAATCAAGTGGCGCAATATACACAACAAGAGGTCTAGATTATGAAAGAGAAAGTCAACACACGTTGATTATTGGAACTCTTGAGAATATGTCTAGCAGAACCGGAAGCACAACAAGGGTGATTGTAAATGTTGAGGTAACCGGCTGAAGAATTTATGTTATTTAATACTGACCTTTTGATTTATATCAAAAATATATTATAGGACCGCAACGACATTCCACCAGTTTTTACTATAATTCCACATCCCATAACCTTAGATGATGATGTTTCAATTGGCACATCAGTTACAAATTTGATTGCCACAGATTCTGATGGAACTGCACCTGGAAATAAGGTAAGGTAAACAGTAGCGTATGGACACTTATATTAAAATATCCCTGTTTGTCACGTTTCACACTAAAATAATCCACACTGACCAGGTCGCGATACTTTACAAAGATGTCCTAACACACGCGCACACTCCTTAAAACCCTTGTTCGCAATCAACTACCAACTTATGGATACGATTTTGGCGGCTAAATTTCGAGCATCTTCCTATGTAATACCGCGATTATTTAGAAAGTAGTGAGTACAGTGTAAGATGCACTGCAGAGCAGCCATCTCGTGAGTAATTAGAAAGTTCTATGTTGTCTCATAAGTGCTAATATACACACAGTGTTTGACATAAAGACTGTGTACAAGCAGATTAGATTAGATGAAATTAGATTAGATTCAATGTAAGTGGGCTATTCCAGTCCCTCCACCGCGATCTTTGCTTTGAGGGTGAAAGTTGGGTTGTATTGCCATCTAAGTGGTCGCTTGCCCATTTCGTGGCTCACATAGAGATAGCCTCTCTACGATTTCGTCTGGGCCCGACACACGTCATACTCGAGGCCGTATCGTATGGATTCCTGCTCCCAAGCAGCATCCAAGAAAGGTTGTTTGCCCGTTTCTAAGCTCACGCTGGAGACCACAATATCCAGGTGTAATCTACCCCTAGGGATCTGAGTTCTTCTCTGGGTTCGCCTAGAACCGAGTGCTAGATTCAAGGCGATATCTTAGCGAATTACGCTCCCGAGCATCACTCAAGCGAGCTCGTTTATCAGTTTCGAAGCACAAATTGGGGCCTTAAAATCCGCGTGTATACCACACCCAAGAGATCTCATTGTCTGTTTAGAATCCCACAGCGTAGGCCTCAAAATTTGGGTGGATACCATATCTTAGAGATCTCCGCCTCCTTCCAGACTCGTCTGGACCAGACACCCGCCAATGTTTGACTCCCGTTAGACGCATCTAATGATAAGCAGAAATTGCCTTGGGCGTATTCTTTTATTTAGTCTACCGAACCACAGGTGTACAGCTAACAACGATGCTGATATCGAAAACTTCGTTACTTTCCCATTAATACAGAAATGAATGTAGAAATATTTAAGGCTAGGATATTTTAACCATCGTTAGAACCATATACCGATTTCGTTCTTATTAGAGATCATCAATGTGCCGTACTAGTGACAGCCGAAACATATCCAAAGTCTCTTGACCAAAAGGTGCCAAAAAATATTATAAGATGTTTGTCACCTTGTAGGTAATTGGAAAATATGTTGCTTAAACTCTACTAGTCTCATGTCTGTGCGAAATACCGAATCGCCCTACACATGTGGAGGAAAAGAAAGTTTCAGGACAAAGTTCGGACGCTACAATGAATTCAAGAGAATTGCTGGAGAGAATGAACCATGGTTCGACGACGATATTATATATATATATATATATATATATATATATATATATATATATATATATATATATATTGTGCTGGGAAATTGCACATTATAAACTGTTAGTACATTAGAGTGTACATAATGCAAAGGCCATATAAATTTCTATAAAACAAAAATGCAAACCCTTACGGAAGCTAGTTAAGCTAGTTTGGAGACTTTAAGCTTTAATTATTGGTTCAATTATGTACATCTTCAGAACTACAAAATTGGGGGGTCAGCTTACCAATGGGGGGCTATAGTAGGACCACTGGTCAGTAGTAAGTACAATACTTACGCTTTACACGTGATGTATATGGGCTCTCTGTAGATTGTGTACATATCCACATCGTTCGACATATTTTCCTTTACACTAAAACAGAAAACAAAATAATAACATTAATATACAAGCATATTCTCCATTATTGTTATTCAGTGTTGTTTGGATAAGCAATGACAGATATAAAGCCATAATTTGTTAAAATGACCATCAATTAAACTATCTCAGTTTAAATGGGTTTAAAAGAGCCAAAAATCTATATGCAAATAGCTTAAACTCTTAATCATAACATAAAATTATACAAATCAAAATATAAATAATTAAAAATATAATCAAAGTATTAATCAGAATAATTGACGTCCAACAACATTAGGGCTTCTTCTGAAAAATAAAAATATATATTTAAAAATAAAAAATAAAAATAAATACAAGAACATAAATAATAAAAATAAAATAATAAGAAGCCCAACAATCAATTAACAATATTAATATATATATATATATATATATATATATATATATATATATATATATATATATATATTGTGTGTGTGTGTGTGATATACTATGTTCTCAATTATACCGCGTCTAGAACTAGACATTTGGTGTTTGGGCTCCTGCTTTGATACAATTTGCAAGAGGTTTAGGAAGTATTTAAGGAAGGAAAACTTTAAGACCTTATTATGCCCACTCCTTGGAGCGATGAATAAGGCTTGGTTGTATTGTTGGAGTTAGATTAGATGAAATAATAATATTTAGTAGTTTTCTTCCCCAAACTACACGCTTGTGAATTTTTAAGAAATAATCTGTAGCTGTTTGATCATCAATCTGTATATTTAAATAGTCCATAATAAATGCCTGCAAAAAACATTAGAGAAACCTTTACTTGTCGAATTTTATACTTCTTTTCCTTCATTAAAACTAACATCTTTGATCAGTTTTAGGACTAGATTGGTTCTTTAGGCTTTAAGCAACTAAGTAGTGCTTTTTAAAGTACCACTAATCCTCAAAAGTTTTATTTCAGGTGAGGTATGAAATCATGGGAAGAGGAAAATCTCCAAAATATTTCCAAATTGATCCTGATACTGGTGTCATTAAGGTGACCAATGACCTAAAAAAAGAAATTGACACAGAATATCAGGTGAGTTTGTTACCATTTTTTATAAAACATGTCTTGGGTCTAAATTTGGGTAGGCCTAGATGGAATCCAGAAAATAATCTGAATATGCCGCTAAGGGGGTAAAAAACATGTTTTTTATCCCCTCAACGGCACGATGTGCAATATGTCAACATCGCAAAATTTTAATCAAATAAAAATAGTTAAACGATTGCGAGAGAAGGATTGTTTTTTATGTTAAAGCAAATAAAGCTAATAAGGTTGTGATCTTGGACAAAAAGATTATGAAGATAGTGTGAGTAATGCAACAGTGATAGGACATAATAAAAAATTAAATAAGAACCCGCTACCAAAAATGATTACCGAGGTTAAAAATAGTTTAAGCAGCTGTCACAACCTTATATCAGAACACTTACGAAGAAGGCTACAAGTTACAAATCATAAAGTTCCCAAAAAATATTGTCTCCCAAAAATTCATAAACCGGGAAAAATAATGAGACGTATTATTTCGGCTATAGATTCTCCGACATGTAACTTAGCGCAGTGGCTGTCAAATGATTTTAAAAGCTTGCCTGCTAAACAAAGAAGTTTTTCAGCGTCAAATTCACTTGAATTCATTAATGAAGTTAAAGATGTTATATTGGTTGAAGGCGAGGTTTTGATATCATTTGATGTAGCGTCTTTGTTTCCTAACGAAACAAACGCTAACCTATTGAGAACAGTTGTTGAAATTACGTAAAGTAGATAGCGAATTAGAGTACATTAAGAACGTGGCTAAATATCACGGATATTCGGATTGCTTAGCTGAAAAATTAATAACAGACATAACAAATCATATGTTAGCGGAATGCACAACATTTTGGAAATATAAAATAGAGAAAAAAATTTGGTTGTGCACCGTTTGAACCGCGTCTTACGAAGGGCTCGAGAGAATTTATAAGAAAGCCGATTTGTAGCTAACTTTTTCGAGAAAAAATAATTTAAAAAATTTGTTACGAAAGATAAAGTCATTGAAATTTCGGGTATCTATGAGATAAGTTGTAAAGCTTGATCTTAAATACGTTGGACAGACTAAAAGAACCATTGAGGCCAGTTTCAGGGAACATCTGGCACAGCTGAGATACGGTAGTGTAGACGAGTCATGCGTAGCATAACATATTTGGGAAAACAACCGCCACATAAACAAAGAAAATCTAAAACTTTTGACAAATGTTAGACAACCAGCAAAGCTAGATGCGTACGAGAGTATTTATATTTCTAAGGCAACAAAAAACAAAAGTTCCTTAAACCGAGCGCCGCCACTTATTTATAGACCTTTGTTTGCATCCTGTGCTTGATAAAACGGAAGTTTAAAAACCTCGTCCGTTAAGTACAATGCACAGAAAATTTGCCTTTGATTTCGTCTCCCTCTCGGTATCGGTCTTGACCTAAGACTTAGTATGAATGGTGATGTTTAGTTGTAAGTAATTTAGAATTTTTATCCCCTGATGACGCTGAATTTGTTGGTAAAACGATTGTCAGGTCTTAAAAAATATGTGTTGTGGTGATTTGGGTTCTCCCAGTGTACTTATCAGTACTCATCACAGGTTCCAATATTCACTTAATCATCATCTGGTGTCGCAAACTTTGTTAACCATCATCAGGAATTACAAATGCGTTTTGGTGTAATGGGTTCCCGAAAGTGTATTTTTTCATGCTTACCACAGGCTTCACTCTTGACCAAGTCATGTAGGGTAGTTTAATGTAATCCCAGATAAAGGCAACTGGTTCATTGTTTGTTATTCCGCTAACTGACAGCAGACAGCAGTCATGAAGGAATCATCTGCGCTGTGCGCATTACTTCGATGTCGACTCCGCTAATCCGCTAACACCTTGGAATATAAAACAACTACCTAAATTCTCAGGTTGACGTTAACAGAAATAGTAGGTAAATAATAACCCAACTTTTAATTTTAAACTAACTTTACCCTACCCTCACCCAAAGGCTGCCATTCTTTGCCCACCGACGTGCCGTTGGTGACCTCTCTCTATTTTATAGATATCTGCACGGGCACTGCTCAGAGGAGCTTTCCTCCATAGTTCCCCCACCTACTGCCCCCAGCAGATGTACCAGGGGAACAGAGCGAATGCACCCTTTTACTGTCCAGGTCACCAGACATAGAACATCTTGTTATGCCCGCTTTTTTGTCCCGAGGACTTCCTATTTTTAGAAGAAAATTTTTAGAAACATGCTTAGAACCCGTTCTAAATGACAAACCATAAGAAAAATTTCTTACAAACATCCCCAAGAAAGTTACGGGACCCGCAGTGAATATGCGTGCTGTGCGCGAAGAAGATAAAAGGGAAATGTGAGCGAAAAATGCGAAAAAAATTAGCTTAGTTGGACCCCTATATATTGTCTTTCTCCCATTTTGCAGACCTAGACCTTCTTAAAATTCTTTTTACTCCGCCAAGGTCCCGTAACTTTCTTGGGGTTTGTTTGCCAATCTCACAGAGAGGGATACAATATTTTATCATTTTCCAAAGGTATGGATACAGCAACAGTAAATATGTGTTGAAAAGCGTCTCGGTACAGGAAGTACGTTATGGTAAAGAATTTTCGTAAAAATATTTCAAATCCGATAACTCAATTTCTCATTGAGCTAGAATCTTCAATCTTGAACCATAATAAAACTTATATATATATATATATATATATATATATATATATATATATATATATATATATATATATATATATATATATATATATATATATATATATACGCAGGGTGGGTACTAAATTAACAAAACTAACATGACGAGCTTCGCGGATGACCACAAATTGGTTTTAAGAAACCTTTTTTTGTCTGCAAAATCTAGTTCGATGGGGTCGACAAAAACAAAAAACAAAACCATCCAAGCACCTAATAAGAGAAAATACCTGCAAGGTTAATAATTTGGCAGGTACATTCCTTTTCTAAATACAAATTAAGATTGCGGTAAAATTGCCGATTAGCACATGGCGGGTTTTTAGTAGAAAATTTTTAGAAATATCTTTAGAACGCCTTCTAGAGGACAAACCACAAGAAAAATTTCTTTCAAACAGCCCCCAAGAAAGTTATAGGACCTGGAGTGAATAGGGGTGCTGGGCGGGGAAGAAGATAAAAAAGAAATGTGAGCAGAAAGTGCAAAAAAACTAGCTTAGTTGGACCTCTATAAGCTGCCTTTATTCTATTTTGCAGCTATACCTCCTCAATATTCTGTTTGCCCCGCCCAGGTCCCGTAACTTTCTTGGAGTTTATTCCCAAGAAATGTTTATTGTTTACGTTGTTCTTTCTTATGGAATGAGAGTGGCTGTAGGCATGCAGAGGGGGAAGCATAAGCGCTGCGACAAAGCAGCGGACCAAGATTTTAAAATTATATTTAAACTTCTACCCCATTTAATTTGTTTAAAATATTTTTCCAAAGATGAATTTGAGGTGGCCTTGTTTGTTAGTCTCACATATAGAGAGCTACAACATTTTATTATTTTCTAAACCTATGGATACAGCAACAGTAGATAAGTGTTGAACGGGGTCTGGGTGCAGCAAGTAGGTTATGGTAAAGAATTTTCATAAACATATTTCAAATCCGATAACTTAATTTTCCATTAAGCTAGAATTTTCAATCTTGAACCATCGTAAAATTTATGTATACTAAGCCTGGGTACTAAATTAAAAAACTAGTTCGATGGGGTCGACTAACCCAAAACTATCCAAGCAATTAATAAGGAAATATACCTGCCATATTTATAATTTGGCAGGTAAATTGCCTTTGTAAATAATTAATTTTTTCTGGAAAAGTTTTGTAACTTTAATAAAATTTGTAACACATTTTTTTAAAGAGACTCTAGGAAGTTATAATTGTCTAGCTCCATAGAAAATAGAAACTTCGTTAAGTAACCGCTAACTGGGACCTCTCAAACCAATCTCCAAAGTCCATTTAAATTTAAAGAATTAGTTTTGATAATATACCTTACTAATACAGTGTACAATTCTTATGAAAATTCTTATGAAAATTCACTACTATATTGCACTTTCTGGGTCCCGAACCTTTTTATTAATTAAGCGAGTTTGTTGTCTACTAACCGTTTGAAAAATTTCCTAGGCCTGCTGGATTATTAAATTTTCACAGACAACTTTCGATTTTCTTATGGTCGCCAATCTGGATTTTTATAGGGTTGAATAGATTTAAAAAATACGATTTCAATGATGTAACGCACTGCATCATCTAAAAATTTATTTTTAATGAGAGTCAAGTTACCATGAAATTAGAGTTTAAAATGTATAAAATTTCCTTTTCAAAACTGAAACAATTGCATGCATGTTGCTTTGCAAATTTACAGTACACGAGAATTCCTTAATTTCATGGCATCTCGAGTTGCATAAAAACTTTTTTTGAAGGTACTTATTAAACTTAGATAACGCAGTGTGTGAAATCATTGAAATGGTATTTTTTCTCTATGTGACCCTATAAGAATCCAATATGTCTGCCACAAGGAAATACAAAGTTGTCTGTGAGAACCTAATGATTTAGTAGGCGTAGAAAATTTTTGAAACCGGCAGTAGATAACTCGTGACGACTTATGTGAAGCTGACAAATATCATAGCATTCGCTTGAATAATAAAAAATATATGAAAAAAATTGGAAAACGCAACTTTTTAGTTCTTTTAAAATATTTAAGTGACAACTGTTTGATCAGGAATTTTATTTCAACTTCTTAATGAGCATAAAATTGTACAAAATTTTCGTAATTTAACCGATGCTGTATCTTTAGAGGTTTAGAAAATAGCAATAGTGTTTAGGATAAAAGTGACCTGTATATACAGGGTAGTTCAAATTCGAGCCTCACCATAGGGAACTTCTAAGCCGTAAGAGATACGAGAATGGTTAAATTAGGGCGAAGTTGAGTGTTTCTATGCTGATCAATTATGTGAAAGAAAATATGAGGTGACAATTTGCTTTTTAATTATTCGAAAAAACGGAAATTTTCAATTTCGGTTTTTTAGTTTTTAAACGAATATCGCAAGAACTAGATTTTTTTACTATGACATTGTTAGGACACTTTTTTACAGACAATGTGATCGTATTGTGTGATATATCATTGTAATAAGAAAAAACTCGGGACGCAGCAAGTGCGTTATGGTAGTGAATTTTTATTAAATGCTTCAAATTTAAATAACTCAATTTTCTATAAACTTAGAGAGTTTAATTTTAATACGTAGTAATGTCTTTCCTAAGGCAAGATATCCACAACATTTCATTAAAACAACTTTGTAATTTTCGGAGAAAAAAAAATTTCGAAAGAAAATTTAAAATTTTAATAACTCAATTGTCTTTAAACTTAGAAAGTTGAGTTTTGGTACGTAGTAATATCTCTCCTGTGGCAACGTATATAGTAAATTTCAGTAAAACAGCTTTGTTACTTTCGGGGAACAAATTTTTGTTGAAAGAAAACTCAAAATTTTCTTGGAAAACCCCGTCAGATTTTTCTGGCTAACGAACTCATCCAAGCCATTATTAAAAGAAAGGCACTTGCCAAGTTTTATCGAAATCGGTTAATTATTTTTGAGTTATCAGACGGATACATATATATATATATATATATATATATATATATATATATATATATATATATATATATATATATATATATATATATATATATATATATATATATGGGTCATTCTACAGAAAGTGGTGTTTTTTGTGTATGCGATCACTGAATAAAAAATGTCTTTCTAAGCTATCGATTTTGGTTTCATAGAATGAGTTATTCATCCCAATATTTAAGTTTCATAATGGTTCCATACTTTACACCATAATAAATTTCTTAGTCATTTTTCTTCAAGGATGTGTATAAGAAAAACTCACGACCGCCACACGTAATAATGTGTCATAATAATGTATTCTACTCGATACATTTTGAATTTTTTGTGGAAATGAGTACCATATAACGATGATGTACCAATTCAAAAGAAATTTAATAGTGAAATGACATAGTGGGGACTCAATCGTTCTAATAAGTGAACATTTCTAAAATTTCTTATATTTAATTAATTAAATTACCATCTTAATGATTTTAGGTGAGACACATCGAATAAAAATGACCCGATCAACATGATTTAAGTTATACAAGATACCTGTACTCTGATATAACAACTTCAATCACTGTTGTTCATTATCAAGCTATAATAACCTGTTGTGACGGTCGTGAAAAGTAGTCGACGGTCTTGAGATATAGTGGACGGTTGTGAGATATAGTGGACGGTCGTGAAATGTAGTTGATCGTCTTGAGTTATAGTAGACAGTAAAGAAGTATGAGTGCATTGTTGTGGATCATATAACTTGCTAAAATGGAAAACAATAAAAACTATTAGCTACTTATTAATTATTGCTACGTTTATTAAATGAAATTACTAGAAAAATACTTAATCTAAAAGTGATCTAACAAGTCCATTAACGTAATCAGTATTTTTAAATGTTGAAAGTCTGGAACTAACTTTAATAAGTGGGTCCAATTCGCACAAAATTTCGTTAATATCCAGAGTCTGGCAATCCTTTTTAGATGACCATAGAAAGTACTGTCCGGAGTGATGCATAAAATTCACGGTCATGATATTTCCATCCAGTTTTTCAACTTGACCAGGAAACCATTTATCATCGTACATAACAGCCAACCACGAACCAACCATAATACTATTGGTATCCTCAGTTTACGTCTGCAGAGGTGCCGCTATAAAATGTACGTAATGTTATGATATGTCTTAGCTTGACAGAAAAATGAAGACCTACCAATTGATGTAGTCGATATCTCTGGAAGAGCATCCAACGCCTTATGACCATTTACGGAAATTTGATTTTGATTCTGCAGCATGCCAATAGATTTGACCCCATTATCTGATAATATGGTTAAGGAAAATCACAAGATTCCTGATGAGATAAATCATTAATATATAATAAAAAGGATACCCATAACATCTCGAGTAACTTCTTGAAACACGTATGAACCATGTTTTAGTTTGAAGTGGGTGCAGTCAAATGAGTCGATGCATTTGATAATACAGCTCAATTCTTTCAACTGCAGTTCTTTATCATGTTCAGTTTTCCATGTAAGCTGATGTAACTTCATTGTTTCTGGAATTGGTTTGATTACCTCAGGCAAAATTTTGTCCACTTCGTTCATTTCATTTTCCTCAACAACAAACACTTCTGTCTTCAAGCCGCTCACTGCATTTACGAAAGAACGTATGTCAAATACATCATTTCCACGTGCTACTGCCTGGTCCGCAGTTCTCTTTATTACTCTTCCTACGCCATCAGCAATACTTTTACCATGACCGCATTCACTGAAATTATACGTTGCTTTGGAAAATCCGAGTTCTTGCATTAAATGGCAGAATAAGTAAAAAAAATTCTTATTTCGATACTGGGTAGTGGGCCCATTGCTCATTAAATGTAATGTGTTAACCCTAGGCAGATCTTTCTTAATATAATATTTCTCAAAATGGGCAAAATGGAAGCCCATATTGAAGATGGGTCATGGCGGAGTGATGTTGAAACAGAACAAAAGGTTTTGACTCCGGGTTGCTTGTCTGTATCTCCACTTCTATAATAGAAAACTCCAGTATGTAATGACAACTGTCCTTTTGACGCACCAAAATGAACACTTTGAACTGCTTGTGCATACTTAAGTTGAGGATTTTCTGAAAAGTCCATTGTAAGGAATATTTCAGTTTCCTTGACATTATCTCTAAGGTATTTAGCAAATGACAACTGATGTGTAACTCTGTACACATGTTGCAAGAAATTCGGTATTTCAGACTTCAGTTTGGCAAAAATTGTTCTATAGTGCAATAAACTGTTACCTTTTTTGTCACTTTAACATGGATTATTTCTTGTTTCTTATTAGTTCTTTCTTCATTTTCAGTTTGCCATTGATAATAAAACACTGGTTGTTTGACAAAAATATCAAAGGAGATATCAAGTAATTAGTATCATAACAAAGAGATTTTATGAATTCAATTAAAGATTTTGATTTTATTAATCCATATTGTTTGCATTTCTCAAAAAGAAACTGAACATTGGCATGCTTTTTGCAGAGGCACGTGTCCCTGCCTGAGGATTTCTGTGATCCAAAATAGTTTCAAACGACAAAATAGTGCGTAAGATATTCTGTACTTTGTATTCGATATGAACTTCTTGTGCAGATTTAACAAGGAGTCGCGTAAATAACGTTTTTGTTTCTTTATTTTCTTTTTTGTGATAATGTCCTTCTTTCCTGGTGCACAAAAAAGTTCTCATCATCTTCTAAAAAATTATCAATGATTTTCTTGATCTTGAATAACTTAGCATTGCTTTTTCTCCGTCCAGTAACCCCTGCGTTTCGCTTTGAGAGAACTGAATTGGCTCTTCGCCGACCAATGATGGATTTAATTTCTGTACTTAATTTGTATTTCCTGATATATTTGGAATTATTGGAAAGTCATTTTGTAATAATATTAGTTTCTGTCATCGCAGTTCTGCTAGAGAATGGAGTTGTTAAGTTAACTTTACTTTGAGGAAGCTGACTTGATGTAGATGGTGTACTCTGTGAACTGAAAGCTAATCTCATTATTTCCTCGATGATAAGTTTTTTTTCACTGCTTCCTTTCCTTTCTTTATTGTCACTTCAGCATTTTTATTTGGAGAAGGTACTGGTTCTTTCAAAGGCTCTTTTAGTCTGTAGTGTCTTTGTTTACAGCGATTTGAGTTTGCCCTCTGGTGTTCTACTTCTTTCTCCAAATCTTTTATTTTCTGTCTCATTTTTTCCCTGCTTTTTCTCAACTCCTTCTTCCTTCTCACTGTTCTACCATCTTGCCTTTCGGGTGGGGTTTCTTGTAAATTTTCAATGTATGATTCAGGAGGTGTATTTGATTTCATTAATCCCTTAGTTTTCTTAAGGTTTTTAATTTTTTCCGCGTGTCTATAATATCGTTCTCGCCATTGTTTCCGCTGCTTTCTTTTTGATCGTTCGCTCAAATCTGCAATGCTTTTGATTTTTTTCTCTCCTCTCCTTTTTCTACACCTTTCCCTTTCCTGTTCTTTACTTCTTTCATATACGTCGGAGTTTGCTCGTATTTGAAGCAATATAATATAGGTCTTGAAATTCCGATTTCTTTTCATTTGTCACTCACGACAGTCCATATCGCTCATGACCGTCACATCAAATCGGACGGTTGTGAGTGTGACGGTCGTGAAAATTTGTCAATAATTCGACGCCAAAGTCGAACTCTGTTTCGCGGCAAAAAATTTAAGGTTATTTTTACTTTACCGTCTGTATTTATAGCCTGGTAAATAGAAAAGCACGGTTCTTTCGGCAAAAATATAAGCACACTACTATGAGACAGTTGTGAAGAAAATAAGACGCAGAAATAATCAACTTGCCTCAAAATATTTCACAAAACACAGAAATCAACATGCACATACACTTATTAGATTACTCAAGTCGCAAGGAATGTATGAGAGCGCAGTAGAACTAGTACCATAATGTGCTGCGCTCTACCAGTTGTTTTTTAAACCAAAGTGGTGTATTGATTATAAAAACTGGATTAAAACGTTGGTTCTTCTGATAAATAATGTTATCCACATTGTTGTTTGACAGAAAATCTTTAACGCCTGATAATTATGAATGTGTTTAGAGGCAGCATTCAAAATGTGTTGAAAAATAAGGGAGTTACGCGTGACGGTGGTGAGTTTTGACTCATAAATTCACGGAAACTTTTGAAAAATTATAATCGTAGAGCTAACACTGTATATTTCCTAGCATTGAACTATAGTATTACTTTTAAAAAAGATCGCTGAATGTCGAGGTATGGAAGCCCTGCAAAAAAATACATGGTTAGCGAATAATACCACTTTCTGTAGAATGACCCATATATATATATATATATATATATATATATATATATATATATATATATATATATATATATATATATATATATATATATATATATATATATATATATAAACATATAAAAATTGAAACTGACCCCGGATATGTATACACTTTATTTGTTCTAGGGGTCCTAGTTCGCACTCATTTGAAAGAATTTTTGCAAAGTCTCACCATCGATATATCTCTATTAGTGAATTTTTTCAAATAAAAATTCACTAAAAAAGACTTTTAAAAAATGCAAAAATCCAATATGGCGCCTATAAGAAAAATCAAAGTTAAATATTTTAACTCTTGCATCAAGAACGCCTTGGAAAATATGATGACATATTTAGATTGCTCATAAAAAGGTGTCCTAAGAAGGCCATAGTTAGAAAATTCTGGTTCTTTCGGTATTCGCATGAAAACAAAAAACTAAAATTGAAAATTCTCGTTTTTTTTTCTCGAATAATTCACCTCAAATTTTCTTTCAGATAATTGATCAGGATCGAAACGCGCATCTCTGTCCTTACTATCCTCGTATCTCTTACAGTTTACAAGATCCCAATGGTGAGGCTCAAATTTGAACTACCCTATATATATATATATGTATATATATATATATATATATATATATATATATATATATATATATATATATATATATATATATATATATATATATATATAAGTTGAAACTCATACCGGATAATCTGTGTTCTAAGGTACCTAGTTCGCGCCCATTTGGAATATATATTTTTTTAATTAAATTGTCGCAGTCTCCTTATTAGTGAATTTTTTCTACGATAATTTACTAACCACAATTACGACGACAGGCGACATCCCACTTAGATCGTGATGAGATATATAATTTTGTTTTCATTTATATGTGCAGTTATTCATACATACTAAAATTATTGTTAGGTGCTTAGTTTTCCTGCACATAGTTGTATAATCAATGGCCTTTGGCAATGTTGAGAGTGGGCGAGCCTTCGAAATCACTACCTTACTTGTAACACTTTATACAAGAAAATCCTTAAGAAATCCTAATGATTTCCTCCTTTTTTTGTTGATAAATCAATAGATTTAATTTGTATCTACAGTCGCAGTAAATATTGTTCCGCAGTAGCAGTAAAATAACTTGAAACTGATAACTGTTTTATGATGGCAATAAAAATCACACCACGTAAAATTCAATACAATACGTGTTATGCAATTCTAATTACAAAATCTAATAAGGAATTTTAATTTAATGAATCACAAATGACTGTTATAGGTGGACGTAAGAGCCTACGACTTGGGAGAGCCTCAGCTGTCGTCAGTCATAACGCTGGATATTTACATACAACACGTAGCAACTGTCGCACCTGAAGTTGGTTTGAGATTTGCTGAAACATCTTATACAGTGCAGGTTCCGGAAAATGCAACTTTAGGTCACAAAGTGAAAACATTAACTATAGTGAATAGTAAAATCCATGGTGTCACTATACCGTTGAAATGTCAGATTGTCGGTGGAAATAAGGAAGGTAAGTAGGTGGACCTTTCATATTAGGAATAATTGAATGTCAATATCCAATTAGTAATATTTTGTTACATATTGTTGTTTTAGTTAAAATACTTATATCATTCTTCATCATTTATTAATTATTGTTGCCCTTATTTGGTGAAACCGTTCCATATCAATACTGGCTTCACAAGTGATTGCTTTCTTAACTGCAACCGGTTTTGCTTTTTACGAAATCGTCAGGCAGAAGAAAATTCAATTTACTTACGCGCGCACATGGCAACTGTAAATAAAAATCAGTTGCTACGTTGGAGTATTCTGATAGTAAAATTCTGTAAAAATTAACAAATTGACTGCCGGAAAATTTCAATAAAATGTCCTCTCGTTCCGTGACAAAATTTCACTTTATATGTTGTTTGTAAGAGCCTATGTCGCAAAGAAGCTCAAATATTTTTGCAGTGAGACAAAAAATCAAGGAAAACTTCTAGACCTGACCGCCCTGGCACCTGCGACTTGGTTATTCTTCTTTTTCCAGAGCAGTGACCTCAGCGGTCACCGTAGTTACCCACGACTTCACTTTACGCTTAAGACGTTTGAATTTTTAAGACAATTAATTATCTATTGGTTAATTGTACAAATACTACTTCATATATTTTATTATTGTATGTTTTATGTAAAACACAACAATAAAATATTAACATAAGTGTGATAATAAAATATAGCACTCGATGTGCAGAGTAACAATTAAGAAACAGGAATGAACAGCCTGCTAAAGACGGCCTGGCTATTTATAGGTTTTTTTGTCGGAGGTGGCTCTATTGTCTTTTAGAGGTAAACTTGTACTCAAGATGACTCAGCTTCTCATTGTTAATTGCACTTCACTGCGTCGTTTCCAGGGTGCCTTCTAATATTGTGACATTTATCGCTGCATTCTTGGTTTCCTGTGTTGCCTATTGTTGTTAGTCTATTTATCTCGGGCAAAGAAGTTCACGCCAGGCTCTGATTGGCTCAGACATCGTGACGGTTGTAACTCATTATTTTCCATCACATTGATGTAGGTAATATATCGTGTTTTGTTCAGTGCATGAACTAATTGAGAATTATCTACACACCCAGGTCGACTCATAATAAAACAATATATCCCGCTAAAAACACATAAATATGGGATATAACTATTCAAGCTCTGTAGGGAAAATAGGTGCACCTGGAACATCAGCGTATATGAAGGAAGAGAGAAGGTTACGCGTAGTGCAAGCGTGCCATTAAATGTAGATATACTTATCACAGAAGCTGCCGAATTCAAGAACAACTATAATTGCAGACAATTATTATACTAGTTGAGTTAACAAATATTCTTCTCAACAACCTCATTATTTAGGAACCCTGGGGAGAGAGGTGGTGGACAGTATTCCCAAAAAAATGAGATGTTTTTGGATTGTGAAATCACAGTGGTATATGCGTCATGAAATGACGTGACAAAAGGGAAGTACTTCTCTAATCACCAAAACCACAACTAAAACTGTAGAGATTCGGAGGAGAAGCGGCAAAATAAACAAACCTAAAGCAGTAATAGAATACAATCAGGGACCAAATGTCCAGCTTTAACTCTTCCCCACGAGAATCCCTTAAATGGTACAGCAAACTTGCAATCGAGCTTTTGTTATAAACTACTCTAGTGAACGCCCAGATAATGTACAATACACTAGCAGACCACAGAAGGAAAATAACAAAATTCAGGGAAGAGTTCATCAGGACTCTTCTAACCAAAAATTTCAATATGGGTCATTCAGAAGTTAACCATGAAAGACCATCACAAGTGTAAACACCAAAAAAGATACTGCGAATCACAGCATGTGCTGCGAACGCACAAGATGCTAAAAAAAGAGGGCATGATTGTGAGAGTAAATACCGCCAAGGTTGTTACGGGAAAAAATAAAAAAGTCTGGACGCAGCAAGGTAGCGAATTTTCGTAAACATATTTTTAATGACAAATATGTCTTGTTTTTGAAAGAAGAACATTTTGTTGGCAGTATAACCTATATAGTACTAACACTGTACCATATTTCATTAAAATAGCATTGTTGTTTCAAAAAGGACAAACATTTTTCGAAAATAAACTAGAAAAGTTCCAGAAAACACTGGTCCGATTTTACTGGCCAACGAATCTCTTTAAGCCATTTACCCACGTGCCAAAATATATTAATTAACAAACAGTTTTAGGACCAAAATTGAAAATAAATGTATGAAAATTTGCAAAAGTTTCTTAAAATAATTCACCATTTTTTTTACAGATATTGCCTTCAGTAATGTTACACCAAATTATTTTTTTCACAAAAATTCGACAACTTTTTTTACAATAACTTACTTAACATTTATTATTTATTACCAACATATCACAAAAATCCTACAAAAAAATATGTCTACGGAAACACTAAAAACATTTCTGCGAAAACTTTTCAAATTCAGCCACTGTTTGAGAGCGCCTGTATACGGCAGCTCGAGTTTTTCGACGATAATACAAAGAGAAGGCTTTCTGAATGCGTCATTGCCATGGTGCTCTGCTATCTATTGGTAAAAACGTCGTACTTTTGGTATGTGCCAAAAACGTGAAAAGTTGCAAAACAATTGAAATAACTCAAAAATTATGACCGATATCGGTTTTTTTTCCTCGCAAACATGCATTATAATTCGATAGAAAATACAAAAATGCAATAACATAAGGGGTGTTCTATTGAAAAAGAAAATGTTTATCACCAACGACTTATCGGCCACCCTGTGATTGTCAAAATAGGTTTATAAGATGCAGCTCGAGACACCCTATAGCTCACTTATATAATTTCATCTTGTATAATAACTAATATATTGAGGGTTACCGTAGGAATGCGTATATATGACGAAGCTGACCCCGTATATGGGTTTTAGGGGCTCCAGTTCGAGCTCTTTTGAAGAAATCTTTTTAAATTTATAAGTCGCGGTCTTCTCAATAATGAATTTTCTCTAGAAAAATTTGCTAAAATATAGACTATTAAACCATAAACTTTAGAACTGAAACTACTGCCAAAGTAGCAGAAAGAGGGTATATTTGAAACGGATTTTCTGAAAATATTTTAGTAAAATGAAGGACAATGATGGTTGAAGCTGAAAATCAAGGTTTTGTAAAACACACTTATTACGACATTTTTTCTACCTAATCCGTGTTTATTTCAACCTCGTTGACTGAAAATTGCTAATTTTGACGTTTAAAATCGCGAGTTTGACGCTTTAAGAAGAAAAATTTCACAATTTAAAAACTATTTTTTCTGCTACTTCTTGACCTTTTTGCGTCAAGAAAACTTAACCGTTGTATGCAATGTTCAATTGGTTTTGTTAATCACACAAAAGGTTTTGTTCTTGTGCTTTCCTCTGATCACCAGTGGTACCGATTTTCTTTCTTTAAATGCCTATAATTTTTTTTTAACTTGGAGATCTGAATTTCGGCACGTAAGTTAAATTTGATAGTAAAAACGTATGTGCTAAATTTGGTGATCATAGCTCTGTTACTTTCGGAGATACCGAGGGAAGGCACATACCAAAATGTTATCGAAAGAGAAGTTCCACCCATACAAATATATTGTGCGAGAATATTTTGTGCGTGGTATACAAGGCAGTGCGATGCTGATGCCCAATTACCAAACAAAATAATCTGGACGGATGAAAGCACAGTAACCAACAATGGCATTTTTTACCGCCGTAATATACATTATTGGTCCCGAGAAAATCCTCGCCTACTAAATTCTTCTAGGTATCAGTATCGGTTTGAATATTACATGTGGACTGAAACTCTTGGTTCGAAAATAATAGGTCCTTTTTTTATGAGGAGAACCTCAACTCTGAACGTTATTTGCATCTGCTGAATAATGTTGTAAATTATTTCGAAGAACTTCCTCTGACAAAAAGCTGCAGTTGTTGGTTTCAACACGACCGCGCTTTGCTCATAATTCAAGAGATGTAATGCCCATTTATCTAAACAATTATCTAATAAATTAATTTCTACACACTCAACAATGTCTTGGCCAGCAAGATCTCCAGATATTACCCCTTTGGAGTTTTTCTTTTCTTTGGGGGGTATGTTAAAAACAGAGTCCACCAAAATGAAAATTTTAATGAAGAACAATTACGTATTTTAGTAACTGATGCGTTTGACAGTATCATTCCAGAAATGTTAGCTAATGTTCTGGATGAAACGGTGACCAGATGCTACTGTTGCTTAGAAGCTATTGGTACAAATTATTAATACTTACAATTGTAAGTTTATTTTTAGTTTAATTTTTAGTTTAATTATCCACCTTGTTCTTTTCCAATTACCATGTTACTTTAAGTTTTTATATCGATTAAAAGCATAACACTTTCAAGTATGCCTTTCATTGGAGCATGTCTTTCGTTTAATCCCCAGGTTGAACATTGGTAAAGCAGGGCAGTATTAACATACTTTTAAAATAATAGTGATTAGTAGTCCAACACTCAACGAAACAATTTAGTGATATATGTTCTTGAAAACAGAAAAAAAGGCTTCAAAATTCAACTTTGACCGTATTTAAAAAAATTAAATTGATAATGGTTTCTCAGAAACTAAATGTTGAAATCACAATGTGTTAACGCTTTCCTGTAGAGCTTAAAAGTGGCAATGACAAACTGCCTTTCGGTTTTTGATTTCTTTTCGATTAACTTCAGAAAAAAATAAAAACAAAAATTTTAAACATAAGTTTTTTCAAAACATCTAGAAAACCTAACAAGACAATTGATTTTTGCGAATGCCGCTTACGAGGCCTCCTCATTGCGAAACTTTTTACTACATTTCACTAACCCTGGATATCTTCCGGTTTCCGAGATCCTCATGCTGTTCATTTTTACGTGGGGCACCTATATATATATATATATATATATATATATATATATATATATATATATATATATATATATATATATATATAGGGTGGCGCATTGAAAACGAAACAAACCGATTTGCGTCTTGAGAAATTTTTTTTTAAGAAACGCAGAAACAGGTCAATTTTAATATTGAGGGTGACATGTTTTGACATAAAACTCAACTTTGTCACATCAACCCCATAAGGGTGGTGGTAACAACCCTTATATTTTAAATAGGGAACATGGGTCGAGTGTTACATCATTTGAGAGCTCTTTCTTTTCTGAATTCAGCACACAATTTTTTTTTGAAGTTTTATTAACTCGTTTAAAAATGGTTCACAGTTGGAGCTGCAAGAACCTATTTCATTCATTGTGATAAGAAATGCACTAGTTAGTCAATTTTTCGTTAAAAAAACTAAAAAACAAAGCCAAACGTTTAAAAATGTTTATTCAGTTAAGTAAGTGTTCAAATTGTTGATCACCAGCTTTCATACAAAAGTACAAATTTTGTTCAAAACGAGCTCTGACATTCTGGAGCATTCTTCAACAATGCGTCATCGTAATTCTTCCAGCGAGTCCGGTTCTGTTGCGTAAATTCTACTCTTTAAAGTTGAATCCGGTGATGTAGGAGGCCACTCAATAGCACCTCTACGCCCAATAGATTGTCCTGAAAACTCTCTGTTCAAAAACGGCCTAACACGTTGTCAAAAATGCGGAGGTGCTTCATCTTGTTGAAACACTTATTTTCTTGATAGCGATCATCATTTTCAACAATTAGTAGAGGGTAAACGATATCTTCTAGTAACTCCAAATACATTTCGCCACTCAAATTGCCATCAAGAAAAATTGGTCCGATTAAACGGTCTCCAAAAATTCCATTCCAGACCTTCAATTTCTGTAGAGTTTGAGTATGGACTTCGTGAAAATTTCTTGGATTATTATCTGCCCAATAACGACAATTATGACTATTGACTGTACAGTTTAATAAAAACGTACACTCGTCTGAAAAACAGATATTGAACAGAAAGTTCCCATTATCAGCTATTCGTGCAGTCATAACTTCACAAAACTCCAGCCGCCGATGAAAATCATCTTCGTTCAGTTGTTGTACAAGATGATTTTTATACGGGTGAAATTTATGATGCTTCAATATTCGCTGAATAGTTCTTCTTTTGATGTTTAAAACAGTGGCCAATTTTCTCGTGCTCAAAGTTGGGTCTGCAGCAATTTGTCCTAAAACTTCAATCTCAGTAGTCTCATTTCTAACCGGAAATTCACGTTCAGGATCCCGTTTTTTGTTGGCTACTGAACCACTTTATCGAAACTTTGCAACTAACTCCAAAATGTATTTTCTGTTAACATGTCTGTTCGGATGTCGTTCATTAAACAAATTTGCGGTACGGTTGGCACAGTCATCGTTTTTGAACAAAAGAGTAATTATTTCAACTGTTTCTTCTACAGACTACACCATTGTGAAAGTAATTTTCGGTATTAGTATCAAGTATCAAACCGACCGATAAACTGGAATAATAAGCCACATTTCTCTCATTCCGATAAAAATGTTCTCTTTTTAATTTACAAACTAACAAAAAATTGTTTATCAGCACATTTGTTATCGGAATGAGTGAAATGTGTTTATGCATCTTCAACTGTGAATAATTTTTAAACGAGTTGATAAAACTTCCAAAAAAATTAGTGTGCTGAACTCAGAAAAGAAAGAGATTTCAAATAATGTAACACTCGACCCATGTTCCCTATTTAAAATATAAGGTTTGTTATCACCACCCTTAAGGGGGTTGATGTGACAAAGTTGAGTTTTATGTCAAAACAGGTCCCCCTCAATATTCAAATTGACGTGTTTTAGCGTTTCTTAAAAAAATTCTTTGGACGCAAATCGGTCTGTTTCGTTTTCAATGCGCCACCCCGTATATATATATATATATATATATATATATATATATATATATATATATATATATATATATATATATATATATATATATAGATTTATGAGACCTTATTAGTTATCGCAACAAACTTGTGCCAGAATCTCCTTCATAATTTTTAGGACAATACGTCAAATACTTTTTTAGATATCAGGGAAAATCGAAATTCAATTTCACAGTAATATTCTGCTAAAAATCTACTGCTGCTCCATGAACCATTAGTTTTGAAGCAGCCTTATAGAACTTTAAAAATATCACGTGTCACTTTTCTTTAAATATTTTTTTCAAGATTTCTTTGATCAAGATGGCCTAGCGTCTCAACGGATTTTTATTTATGGTCCTCATTGGTGCACATAAAAAATTTACGAAAATTTCGTAAAATACGAAACCGGTTGTAGAGAACTAAACAAGCATCTGTGTAGCCAGACAAAGGGCCTCTACGTCTATATTCGTTGAATGAGTATTTCTTTAATAAATACATACATAAAATTTATGTCGATACATATTGCTGTGGTTATTATTTTTTAATAATAATAATAATAATAATAATAATAATAATAATAATAATAAATGTTACTTCCAGGCAAATTCTTGGTGAACGTCACTGAAGAAAGAAACTGTGCATTATATTTAAATGCAACCCTCGACTATGAAGAGCAAGAATCTTATTACCTTGAGGTCCAGATTATGTCTTTACAGGGCTACATCAATAAGGAATTCAGTGTTACCCAAATCAATGTAAATGTCGTCGACATAAACGATAACGTGCCTTACTTTATCTATCCTAGTGGTACAACCTTGAAGAAATACTACGCCGCTCTAAATGAGAACTCACCGCTGGGCACCACAGTAACGCAAATAAAAGCAGACGACAAGGATAGCGGAAAATATGGAAAAATAAAGTACAAATTGACAGGAGAAAATAGTGCCAAGTTTTTCATAATCGACAGTTCATCTGGTATTTTAAAGACAAAACAAACCTTCGAAAGTGTTGACGATTCGATTTTACCTTTTAAATTGTCAGTGAACGCAAGAGATAATTCAAACGCGAGTGAAAATTTCCATGAAATAGAAGCACCGGTGATAGTTAACTTAATTACATCGGAAAACAGACTAGTTCTAGTGATAGGTGATGCTAAACCAGACGTTGTACAAACAAAACTTGATGCTATAATAAATGTGATACAAGAACATTCGGGGTTAATTGTAGGTATTGAAAAACTTTCTGCGAGACAGTTTATTGGAAATAATGGGACACTAGAAACTGATCCCGCTGGAACAGATATTCTTTTTTATGTGATAGATCCAGAGACTGATACTATATTACCAAGGAACCACTCATTAGTCAAAAGGTAAGTGGTATTTTGTTCTTACGTTCTTAAGTTCGATTTAGAAACTTAAAAATACGAATGTTCTGCCATTTGTTCTATCAAATAATTATTTCTATTATACCTGTAAAATTATATATAGTCAATGAAAGTCTAGATACAGCAAGTGTAGTATGGTAGTAAATTTTCATAGGAATGATCTACACCTTGCAATATATATGTATGTATATACATATATATATATATATATATATATATATATATATATATATATATATATATATATATATATATATATATATCGGCCTGTTTCGTTTTCAATGCGCCACCCTATATATATATATATATATATATATATATATATATATATATAGGGTGGCGCATTGAAAACGAAACAGGCCGATTTGCGTCCAGAGAAATTTTTTTAAAGAAACGCTGAAACACGTCAATTTTAGTATTGAGGGGGACATACTCTGACATAAAACTCAACTTTGTCACATCAAACCCTTAAGGGTGGTGATAACAACCCTTTATTTTAAATAAGGAACATGGGTCGATTGTTACATCATTTGAAAGATCTTTCTTTTCTGAATTCATCACACTAATTTGTTTGGAAGTTTTATCAACTCGTTTAAAAATTATTCACAGTTGGAGTTGCAAGAACGTATTTCATTCATTGTGATAAGAAATGCACTAATTAGTCAATTTTTCGTTAAAAAATAACTAAAAAACAAAACCAAACATTTAAAAATGTTTATTCAGTTGAGCAAGTGTTCAAATTGTTGACCACCAGCTTCCATACAAAAGTACAAATTTTGTTCAAAACGAGCTCTGACATTCTGGAGCATTTGTGGAGTTTTTAGACGGCATTCTTCAACAATCCGTCATCGTAATTCTTCCAGAGACTCCGGTGCTGTTGCGTCAATTCTACTCTTTAAATGGCCCCATAGAAAGAAGTCTAAAAGAGTTAAATCCGGTGATCTAGGGGGCCACTCAATAGCTGGAAACTCTCTGTTCAAAAATGCCCTAACATGTTGTGAAAAATGCGGAGGAGCTCCATCTTGTTGAAACACTAATTGATGTTCTTGATAGCGATCATCATTTTGAGCAATGTCAATTAGTAGAGGGTAAACGATATCTTCTAGTAACTCCAAATACGTTTCGCCACTCAATGCCGTCAAGAAAAATTGATCCGATTAAGCGGTCTCCAAAAATGCCAGTCCAGACATTAAATTTCTGTGGAGTTTGAGTGTGGATTTCGTGAAAATTTCTTGGATTATTATCTGCCCAATAACGACAATTATGACGATTGACTGTAGAGTTTAATAAAAACGTACACTTCAACAGATATTGAACAGAGAGTTCTCGTTATCAGCTATTCGTGCAGTCATAACTTCACAAAACTCCGGCCGCCCATCAAAATCATCTTCATTCAGTTGTACAAGATGAATTTTATACGAGTGAAAATTATGATGCTTCAATATTCGCTAAATAGTTCTTCTTTTGATGTTTGAAACAGTGGCCAATTTTCTCGTGCTCAAAGTTGGGTCTGCAGCAATTTGTCCTAAAACTTCAATCTCAGTAGTCTCATTTCTAACCGGAAATTCACGTTCAGGATCCCGTTTTTTGTTCGCTACTGTACCACTTTGTCGAAACTTTGCAACTAACTCCAAAATGTATTTTCTGTCAATATGTCTGTTCGGATGTCGTTCATTAAACAAATTTGCCGTACGGTTGGCACAGTCATCGTTTTTGAAAAAAATAGTAATTATTTCAACTCTTTCTTCTACAGAATACACCATTGTGAAATTAATTTTCGGTAGTACTATCAAGTATCAAACCGACCGATAAACTGAAATAATAAACCGCATTTCTCTCATTCCGATAAGAAATGACTATCAGAACATTTCTTATCGGAATGAGTAAAATGCGTTTTTGCATCTTCAACTGTAAATAATTTTTAAACGACTTGATAAAACTTCCAAAAAAATGAGTGTGCTGAATTCAGAAAAGAAAGAGATTTCGAACGTTGTAACACTCGACCCATGTTCCCTATTCAAAATATAAGGGTTGTTATCACCACCTTATTGGGTTGAGGTGACACAGTTGAGTTTTATGTCAAAACATGTCCCCCTCAATATTAAAATTGACGTGTTTCAGCGTTTCTTTAAAAAAAATTCTTTGCACGCAAATCGGACTGTTTCGTTTTCAATGCGCCACATATATATATATATATATATATATATATATATATATATATATATATATATATATATATATATATATATATATATATTTTATTCATTAGTCATTCAAATATACAAAATCTCTACAAATATTATTCTACTAGTTTAAACACTCATTGATAGGATAACCTTAGGTGAAAAAATGTATTGCTTACTTAAGTTAATAACTCGTGCTTGAGCAACCCGTTATAAGTACATGATTGCGCAGCTGAAGTATGCAGGGTGCGCCAAACTCGATGGCCTATTAGAAGTATCTAGAGAGCCAGAAAATGTAGTCATGTGCAATTAAGGTTATGTTCATATAAAGCCGTGATCTTCATTTTAAAAATATTTTCAACAATGCGGTGTTGCCAGATCCTCTCACCAAATACCAACTCTAATTTTTCTATTAAAATACCCTATACATTATGACATTTTTAGATTCCAAGGAACACTCTGGAACTTTTTTGTATAAACTATTTGTCACCTATCTTGAGCTCTTTAGAAAATAAAGATTCTTTTTTAAGAAATTTGGCAACCACTATCTAAATACAAAAATGTTTTCTTTTCAAATATATATATATATATATATATATATATATATATATATATATATATATATATATATATATATATATATATGATAAACATATAAAAAATTTAACGGACTTTGGTTTTGGCTTGTAGAGACCCGAATTCGCGCTCATCTGAAGACATTTTTTCAAAAGCTTTTCATCGTGACCTCCCTAATAGCGAATTTTTCTTAATGAAAATTCGCTTAAAGACATTGGTATTTGCTATTAAAAATTTTTTATGAAAATTCGCTACCATATTGCACTTGCTGCGTCCAGACTTGTAAATTATATTTATGCAACACAAGCTGTCCATTATATCAAGAATTAACTGAAAAAAATTAGGCCACTCTCTTCTTCATTTCTCTTCCACCACTTTGCGGGTTACAATTATTTGCTGAACTTAAATATAATCTAAACGTTTGTGATATGCTTGAATAGTTCTAGTAATCAAATTAACTCACAGCCTTTGTGGTAACAGATTACAGTACTTAATGTGTCCTCATATTCACGCCCAACTGGTCATACAAATTAACTTCTAGTCTTACACACTTCCCCATATTTCCTTTTTACAAATGATCAATTAGTTTCGTTGGTAACACTCTACACTAAAATAGTAACGTAAAAGTAGTCGTAACATGTATACGAGAGAGTGAAATTACTTTGTGACTTACCGAAAGATTGACAGGTAAATTGTGGACTGTTTTCATTATTAACGTTCTTTTGTGATTAGCTCCATAAAAACTTTTTCGGTGTGTGGCCAAATAGATAGACAGAATATGCTATTAGTTATAAGTACACTTGGGTAACCCAAATCACCACAACACATGTTTTAAAGACCTGGCGATCGTTTTGATAACAAAGCTAGTCATCAAAGGATGAAAAATTCAATAAATTTCCATCCTCTGATGACCCTAACTTTGTTAGTGAAACGATCGTCAGGTCTTTAAAAAAAGTGTTTTGGTGATTTGAGTTCTCCAAGCGAACTTATCAATGCTCATCATAGGTGACAATCTTCAATATTGGTTAGTAATATTGCAGTTTTGTTGTTTCTTAAAAGACACACACACTGCATCCCTTTTAATATTTTGTGTTCGTTTGGTTTCGTTGAGGTAGATAATTTAAAGTTTTAATGATGTTTTGATTAGGCTATTATCGAATTTTTGTTAAGAAAAATTGGCTAATAGAGAGGTCACGATGAAAAGCTTTTGGAAACATTTTTTTTAGATGAGCGCGAATTTGGGCCCCAAGAACCCAAAACCAATGTCCGTTAAAAATTTTATATATTTATTTATATATATATATATATATATATATATATATATATATATATATATATATATATATATATATATATATATATATATATATGTATATGTATCAGTAGATATAGCTCAAGAAATACTAAACTCATTTTAACCAAACTTGGCAAAAACCTTGTTTGGGCGAAAATCGAGGTCGAGTTTGTTAATCAGCCTTCATGCTCAAGTTTTTCCGGTGGAAACTCGGGGATAACTTTTTGAAAACACCATATTTTTGGAAGTATCAGATCAACTGGAATGAGACTTTACACGTGGCTAGAAATAGTGCAAGTTAACCTATGTTGTGCATTTTAAGTAACTAGAGTTGTTTGCAAATTAAAAATAAAATCCTAAAGACATGCGTTGAAACCACTTAGTGATTAAAGTACAATGCCTGACAGACAGATGAGTTAACTGCAACGCGTAGATCGATTCATACAACAGGCCATACATGAACGGTACCCAAACTAAATATATACCAGGCATAAAACATACTACCCGAACCAACAATCGTGAGATCTCGGCCGCAACTATGTAAAATGACAGACGTCAGAAATTAAAAAAGAATCCAAGTGATTGTTATTTAACTGGGGGATTCAATCAATTATTAAAATACATCATATTTGTGGCGTTATAAACGGCCCTAAATACAGTTCTGGCGCAGCATAGATATATTATACTGTAGCATAATATAGTATAAATGTAAACAAATTGAAGTCAAGTCTAAAAAATGATTTTAACATAGTTTATTTTATCTTTAAACTTAAACATAAGACGTCATATAAGACCGAAACAGTCCTTAAATATATTTCAATGACAATTCTACTAATTCTGTAATTAATTGTTACGTATACTTTTTATATACTACCTCGGGCATGAAACGTGTGTCAAGTATCATGTAAACAAAACGTTAGTTGACGTATCAGTAGATATAGCACAGTAATAGCGTGCTGGGCTTCTACGCAAAAGGTTGCATGATCGAATGCAGGTCGAAGAATGTATGTTTTTTATGTTTTATTTTGACATTTGGAGAAACAACAGTGCACAGATTTCATACGTTTTGAACAAGATCTCCTTTTGTTTATAACGCCTGAATAAGTTTGTCACCTTTGAGTCTGAAATTATAAATTTCAGCACACATTTTATTATTGTTGATATTGATCGGTTTAATTGGGTTGACTAAAACGAAATCATACTGGCAATTAATAAGGAAAAATAACTGCTACGTTTATAATTTCGCAGATACTTTACTGTTCTAAATATGAATTAAGTTTCTTTCTGGAAATCTTTTGTAAAACTTTAATGAAATTTGTAATACCTGTTTATTTTAAAGAGGCTTCTACTATCCACAGATATAGCAAAATTTAATTCGTTAGCTTAATAGAAAATTTACTTTTGGCCATTTTTCTCAAAAGGAGTTAGAACACAACATTTTTTTGATAACAGAGAGATATCGATGGTAACACTTTCGAAAGAATTCTTCAAATGTGCGCATACTAGGACCTCTAAAATCGATCTTCAAGGTCTGTGTAAGTTTAAAGTATTAACTTTACTGATATGCCGTATACTATAGTGTAGAATTCTAATGAAATTGCTCGTCAACTTTTATGGTAGGGTTTACTAACATGTTATGTCAATTTTCTTAACCATTTTAGAGATATTTGACTTTTTTCAAAAATTTACACAACATTTACACACCTGTATCTCTCTTATTTTTTAACCTGAAGAGTTAAAATTTTAAACGGCAAATTCTAAAATTCTGCAAAATATTTGGGATTTACTAAAGCTAGTACAAGTTGGACAGGTTGTCCGAAATAGACCGGTCAATCGTGACAACATTAATACCTAGTACCTCTCATATTTTAAATAGAATACACTATATTTTATAACGTTAGTTCATGTACTTTTTTATTATTATTTCGATTGGTATCAGCATCCCCTATACCTAAAAGGTAAAGGTAAGATGCTTACTGGCAATTAGGCCATTGCTGACCCTTTTTGCTCATCTAAACTAACCTACCCTCCACCTTGAGCTCGATCTCAACGACGACAGTGATTTTTGAAAAATCATCCGCCGCCGGTGAGGATCGAACCGCCGACCCCCGAGTCCGTATTGGAAAGTCTGAATCGACTTTCCCGCACGGCCACGGAGGCGCTCCCCTATACCTAAGTCCCACAAAGTTGAAGATATTTAAACATTATTTGCGATAAGAAATAATTATTAGTCTGTTTATCACGTTGTCTAGGAGATAAAAATTTTAAACATCATTTTCCGACATAAGTTATTTATGCGACGACTTTTGAATATAACTTTTATTTACGAGGAGTCTAATAGAATTAATAACAGAAGATGTCGTGTGGTTGCAAAGAGATTTCCACATAAACACAGATCAACTCGTTACATGATCAGAATACTACTAAAAAAAAAAAATTATAATTGAGTGTTTCGTCCAAAATTTCATAAGAGTAAAGCACTATTAGGGGACAAAGAGATTTGTGTGTTATCACTTCACAATAAATGTTCGAAATTTGCACCGTTCACTTCGAGGCATTTGATGTCACTTTTAATGATGGTACCCGTGGCTCCAGAAAGGTAATCTTGCTCTATTGCATTGAAGGCCGCTAATACTCTATCATATCTTGTTTTGTAGTAGGTGATTCCTGGTAAACTTTGTTCTTAATGCACGCCCAGATACTAACATCTAGTGGAGTCAAGTCTGGTGAGCGGGCCTGCCAACGATGAGGATCACCGTTAGCTATCCATCTGTCTTCAAATGTTTCCTGGAGTAGGTCGCCTACTATCTATGAGTTGTGTGGTGGAGCTCCATCTTGTTGATACCAAACTTTTGCAGCTTCGTGTTCGTGCAAGGAGTTGAGCGCTGATATTTATTACTTGCTGCAGAATGCGACAATATCCAGGACCTGTGAATACTGCACGCTTAGAATTCGTTCTTACCTTTTTTTTAATCTTACCATTATTACTGATATGAATAAAAGGTTCATATTTTCAAATTTAGTTTCAGTGAGTCTAATAAATATTTCAATAACATAATGTACTAATACGCAAATGATATTTAGTATTGCTTAATGTTATTGGTACCAACCTGTAAAGTGCTTATCATAAATGTTGAGGGCAAAAATTCTATTGTATTTTACTGCGCAAAATACATCGAAACTCCAAAAGTCCTGGAAATTTGGTTCTTTAGTAATGTGAAGGTTTTCGTCCAACTAATAGTGACGGTTGTGACGATTGAACATGCCCCTTTTTGAACATTTTAACTCATCGCACCATATTTTTTTTTTTGAGAATTTTTTATGTTCTTGAGTTTAAAAAAAATACCATTCGCAGAATTATACACGCCGGGAAAAATCCACAGGTTCTAAATGGGGCATTAAAGTGAACGAAAATGGTGTCAATTTGTTAATTTTTAGAATTCTGTGAATAGTTCCTTTTTAATGATGCAAATTTCCACTGCCGTCTCTAATTTACGCATGCGGATAAGCAGTAAAAAATGCCAAAACATCTTTTGTGTCTCTTTATTGTCCAATAGCGATTTTTTAGTGAGTTTTCTTAAAAAAATTCACTATAGAAGAGATCCCGACCTTTGAATTTTGGAAAAATTTCTTCAACTGACCGCGAACTAGGCTCCCTAGAACTCATATCCAGGGTCAGTTTCAGTTTTTATATGTTTATATATATATATATATATATATATATATATATATATATATATATATATATATATATATATATATATATATATATATATATATATATATATATATATATATATATATATATATATATATATATATATATATATATATATATATATATGTATATATATATATATATATATATATATATATATATATATATATATATATATATATATATATATATATATATATATACATATATATATCATACCGATAACTCAAAAAATAATGGTCCGATTTTGATCAAATTTGGCAAATACCTTCTTTTGCAAGTGGCTTGGACAAGTTCGTTAGTCAGGAAAATCGGCCCAGGTTTTACCGGAAAATTTTATGTTCTCTTTCGAAGAAAAATTATATCTCTGGAAACATCTAAGTGAGGGAAACCAAATTTGGTACACGGGTTTCTGTCATAAGGGGTATCCTATGTACCAACATTCAGATTTCTATCTCAAAGGGCAAAACAAATTAGAGGTAAATTAATTTTCAATTAATTAAATCTGATTGAGGAAAGTTAAGAATGTAAAAATTTATTGATCAGAATGTGAGTGAAAAATATTACAAGTAATGACTAACAAGCTCCTAGATATGTGTCTAAGTCGTTACTTTTCTAGATTTCGTTAAAATATAAGAAACAAATCCATTGTAAATCAAACTTTTATGTAAATTGTAAAACCTTGAACCATACGATATTCGTGCTGGTTAGTGAATTCGCTTTTTATCAATTTTTTTAGTGTTATTTTACTTTACAGTTATCTAATCTGATTGTTGTTATTCCGATAATTTTTTTAGCGATTTTTTGTATAACAAATAATTTGCTAAAGAGTAGATGAAAGTTTTAAGACTTTATTCAATTTGAATAGCATATCTGGTTGTTTGTTTTTGCTCTAACTTAGTGAAACCGTTCCATATTTAATACAGTCGTAGGCTTTTCCCGTGGCTTCACAAGTACTTGTTTTAGGAAATTTTCTTTAAAAAAAAAACACTAACGACGAGATCCCAACTTTTGAATTTAGAAATAATTTCAAATGAGCGCGAACTAGTCCCCCTGAACCCATATCCCGGGTCAGTTTCAATTTCAATTTTATATATATATATATATATATATATATATATATATATATATATATATATATATATATATATATATATATATATATATATATATATATATATATCAAGGGTTAATAATTTAGAATAATTTACCAAAATTTAGGCCTGTAAGTTTAAAGACAAAAAAGAGGCATTTGAACAAACAAAAACTGGGGTTTTCCTCAAAACGTAAAAAGTCGCAATTGAAACGTCAAAATTGGTAACATCTAGGCAAAGAACCTGAAATAAACACGGATTTTTTAAAGAGTGTTCTAAAAACCCTTAAGTTTCAGCTTAAACCACTATTGGCCTTCATTTTAATAAAATATTCCCAGAAAAATCATTTCAAATAGACACTTTCTCTGATGCTTTGCTAGTTATATTTATCGTTTAACGGTCTATAATTTTTAGCTAATTTTCGTAGAAAAAATTCGTTAATAAGGAGACTGCGGGTTTTGAATTCCAAAAAGGTTTCTTTAAATTAGAGCAAACTAAGCCCGCTAGAATCCATATCCGGGTTTACTTTCTGTTTACATATATACAGTCTGACGCATTTCTATGGTAAAGCTCAATATAATTGTTATTATGCAAGATACGAGAAAAAATTGTATACGTTACCTATAGGGTGTTTTGAGCTGCATCTTATAAAAATATTTTGACAACCACAGGCCCATAAGTCATTGGTGATACCTACTTTTTTTTTTAACATTCCTTATTGAATTTTTCCATTTTTCATCGAAATATGATGCATGTTTGTAAAAAAAAAATCGAGACGCAGTAAGTGCGTTTTAGTATTTTATTATCTTCTGAACGAAACGTTCCATTCTCAGAACAATTTTCCAATAGTCCTCTGATCATGTCAGGAGTTGGTCTATGTATTTCTGGAAATCTCTCTGCAAACACACGCCATGTTCTGCTAACAATTCGATTACACTCCCCGTAAATAATAATTAAATTCAAAAATGTATCGTTTGAGTAATGGAAGTGTGCCATTATTGTGGAAAATACTCTCTTTTATTAAAATACAATTGACAAACCTACTTCACAGTATAACAATAAATTTACTGTCGGAAGATATCGTTTAAAGTTTTAGTCTCCTAGGCAACCTGATAAACTGACTGATAATCCTTTCTTATCTCTCTGTTCCCCAATAATGCTTTACTCTTATGAAATTTTGGACGAAACACTCCATTCTTAGAAATTATTTAATAGTATTCTGATCATGTAACGAGTCGATCTGTGTTTATGTGGAAATCTCCTTGCAACCACACGACATCTTCTGTTGATAATTCGATTATGCTCCTCGCAAATAAAGGGTATCTTCAAAATTCGTCGCATATAATACTTATATCGGAAGATGACGTTTAAAATTTTCATCTCCTAGGCAACCTGATAAACTGACTAATAATTATTTCTTAACGCAAATAATGTTTAAATATATTCAAATCAGTGGGACTTAGGTATAGGGGATACCAATCGAAAGAATAATAAAAAAGTACAGGAACTAACGTTATAAAATATATGGTATTTTATTTAAAATAAGAGAGTTATTAAGTATTAAAGTTGTCACGATTGACCGGTCTATTTCGGACACCCTGTATAACTTGTACTAGCTTTAGTAAATTCCAAATGTTTTGTGGCATTTCAGAATTTTCATTTTGAATTTCAACTCTTCAGGTTGAAAGATAAGAGAGATACAGATGTGTAAACGTGAAAATGTTTTTTAAGAAATTTTTGCAAAAGTCAAATATCTCGAAAATGGTTGAGAAAAATGCCATAAAACGGTTGTAAAACCTACCATAAAATTTGACGAGCAATCTAGATTGGTAATAAAAAACACCATCTTCCATTTGAAATAAGAAATTTGACGTCTACTTCCGGCATAACCGGAAGTCCCATACTAACGTCAATATTTTCAGTGAACTGGAAATTTCGAGAAACCCTCGTGCGTGAATTTTCAGAATTGAATTGTGAGCCATACTCCAGAAACGGCTAATGGAAGGTCTACGTGGGACAGCCTGTACACTTGTATTAACTGCATCTAACACATCTTTGAGTTAGGAGCTTAAGAACTAGAATGATTTTCTGGTGTAACTGAATGAGCCTATATTCTTAGTGGTGGTGGCTTACAGGGATGGCACGTTAAGCAATACGGAACACCGTTTTAACAGCATTTTTATATTGTCGATTCAAAATGACAAGTTCTTCCAAAATCAAGAAAAAAAAATTGAGGCTCATTCAAAAATGTATATTTTTAACAAATAAAATCGATGTATTCCATAATTTCTCCAAAAGAAATATATTTTGCGTTTATTTAACATATTGCATATTTTAGGTGCGGGAATACTTTTTGTTGCTGTATTCTACTGCAAAATACCAAATTTAATTTAAAATACAGTATCACTCGTTCCAAACTAGGATATTGTTTATCAGTTAACTGTTGTGTTTGTTATTAGTATTTCTGACAAGGTTGCTTTTTCTTAGAAGCGTCATAATATAACATAAATTTTAAATTAGATACGATCATGCTTGCTTATTTTAAAGTTAACTCCTTTTTTGAATGTGCTGTTATTTTTGTAGAATACTTGCTTACAGTTCTGTTAATTATTGCGTAGTAGTGAAGTATGCCAGCGTTTCTCAAACTTTCAGTATCTGGGACCCAATTTTCAATCAATCTCGCATCCACGCTAGAAGTGCTAATTTGTTTCGTTGTCTATAACGTATGTGCGGCGTGTATAAAAGCTCAATTTAAGTTAGTTTCAGTCGAGTCAATCCTTCTACCGTGAATGTGTATGCTGTAATATGCGTGTTAACTGCAATTCCCGATATTCGAGTAGCAGTGGATTTATACAGTGTATACAGAATCATGGATGGATTCTTAAGTCAGCGTAAGCAGTAAAGCATTAATTACACAGACGAGAGTGTTTCTGAAATAAAAATCAAGAAAATATTCTCAGGAATGTTGAATGTTTGGGTGTTTATCAGCACTGAAGTAAATGAAGAAGAAAGGCCCTCGGGTGTTATTTGCTCAAAAAATTTGGCACCAGACAGCATTAAACCTAATAAGGTTAAACGACATTCGGAAACGCTTCATAGTGAGTTCGTTAGCAACCTGAGAATTCTTAGAATTACAATTAAAATCATATGAATAGCAAAAACCATTTTAAAAAACTTTGTCTGTGAATGAAAATGCTTTACTTGCCTCTTACAAAGTTTCCCATCAAATAGACAGATGCAAAAAGCCTTACACCATTGGTGAAGAGCTTACTCTGCCAGCTGCAATTGAGATAGTAGAAACTATGTTTGGAGATAATTTTGCTAAACATTTGCAGTCCATACCTCTATGAGATGATACTGTTGCCTGTCGAATTGGTGATATAGCTGAAGATGTATAGCATCAGTTTTCGGCGGGTGCGTGACAATTTTTTATTAGCTTGAAGAGCTATCTGTTCATGGCAATAACGATGCTAATTTAATAACCTATGTTCGATTTTGTGATGGTCTGTCAGCAGTAGAAGAACTACTATTCTGCAAACGAATATAAATCAAAGCAACAGCACTTGCATAATTTGGTATCTTAACTGATTTTCTAAAGGAGGCAAACATGAGTGGAATATTTGCGTTGAAATATGTACCGTTATACAATGTCTGGAAGATTTCAAAGTATACAAGCACTTGTGAAACAAAAATCTCCACAGTGCATTTGAACACACTGCGATCCAAAAAGCAACTCTGGCTTCCAAAGAAATGAATCCTGGTCTAAATATTTTGCTAACGACGGTGATAACCGTAGTAAATGATATAAAAATGAGACCCCTAAAATCAATAATCCTTTCTGCGATTTTTAAAAACATGGGTGCAGTACATTCAGCGTTACTATTTTATTGCGAGGCAAGATGGTTATCACGTAGGACATTTTTGCAACGTATTTATGAAGTAAGAGATGAAATAGCTATTTTTATAAAAGAGGAAACCGACCGGAAGTCGAGAAGTTTCGATTTGATTCATTTGTGATGAAATTGAGCTGCTTGGTGGACATATTCGAGAAATTGAAAACTTTGAATATTCAACTCCAAGGAGCACTTTTGTTGGATACACGTGGTGAAGTTAATGCGTTTTGTACAAAACTTGAATTATGGAGCAGAAATGTGAAGCAAAAAACCTAGAAATGTTTTCAAATGTGGATAAATGTGTTTAAATTTACCAGACTGAAGAAAAACATATGGTAGTTGTTTTTGTAACCCTTGAAAATCATTTAGCCGTGCTAGTAAAGGATTTTGAAAATTATTTTCTTGCTAACTTCTGTTTGATAGCATGTTAAGAGTAGCTTAGGGGACCCATTTCAAAATACTCCCGAAGGCCTTTCGACTGCCAAAGGAGAAAGCTTTAGAGACTCCACGGCAAGTGTTGAAATCAAAATACAATTTAGTAAATCACTCTCTGAATTTTGGGCAGGGTTGTATGAGTTTTCTGCACTGGAAACAAGAGCATTTTGTATACTATTACCATTTTCAACATCATATACCTTTGGTAAACTTGATTTTCTGTGGTGGCTGCCTTGAAGACAAAAAATAGATCTTAAATAAATATAAAAAAAGAGTTTAGAGTGTCAATTTCTACTATTAAGCATTCTTTCGAAAAACTTTGCTCTGCAAAACAAGCAGAAGGGAGTCACAAATAATTATTAATCTTGGTTTAAATTTAATATTGATAAGTTAGTTAAATATATTGTGCAATACTTATGCAATCTTATATAAGTGTATTCTATTGCTTTTCTTTCAGTAAATTAAATAATTTTTTTAATAATATATTTTTTTATTTCTTCTTAATATGTTCGCGCCCCCCATCTAGTTACATCACGCCCCCCTATGGAGAACCGCTAAAGTATATTATTTATTATATTACAAGTTCGCAAAACCAAAGTAATAATTTAATTATTTGCTCTCTACAATATCGAAAAAATTCTGAACGCAGCAAGTGCGCTATAGTAGTTAATTTTCATACAACTGTTTTTAATAACCAATATGTCTTTCAATGAGTGAAGTTTGGAACCTGTGATGAGCACTGATAAATACAATTTGGATAACCCAATTCATCACAATACAGTTTTCAGACCTGACGATCGTTTCGCTAACAAAGTTAGCCTCATCTAATGGATGAATAAGCTACGCGAATAAAAGCTAGAACTACCATTTATATGCTAGTTGCCAAGCAGTTCCGAACAGCGTCGTCTAGGAAGATATACAGACTGATCACCACTGTTGAGTCTTAAAACCCTGTAATTAAAATTGCATACCTGCTTTTGTAAAACTGAGTGTCGTTATCAAATATTCTTTCTAAAAAGCACACACTGAAGAATTTTTTTCAAAATTCAAGAGTCACAATCTCCTCATTAGTGAATTTTTTCTACGAAAATTCACTAAAATATCTGGAGGAAGCAAATGCGTTATGGTAGAGAATTATCATAGAAATAATAATAATCATATATATATATATATATATATATATATATATATATATATATATATATATATATATATATATATATATATATATATATATATATATATATATATATATATATATATATATATATATATATATATGTATGTATGTATGTATCACACCGATAACTCAAAAAATAATGGGCAGATTTTGACTAAATTTGGTAAAAAAATTCCTTTTGCAAATGGCTTGGAAAAGTTCGTTAGCCAGGAAAATCTGCCCAGGTTTTCCCAGAAAATTTTGTGTTTTCTTTCGAAAAAAATTTATATCTCCGAAATTAACAAAGTGAGGGCAACCAAATTTGGTACGCGGGTTTAAATCCTCATGCGTAAGTTACCTACCAAATTTAGCTCTGTAGGTCGAAAGACAAAAAAGTTATAGGCATTTAAAGAAAAATAAATTGGGGTTTTCCTCAAAACGTCAAAGTTGCGATTTAAAACGTCAAAATCGGCAACATTTAGGCAAATAACTTGAATCTAATACGGGCTATGGATATCAAATGTCTCAAGAAGGATGTTTTACAAACCCTGAAGTCTTCATTTCAACCGTCATTGTCCTTCATTTTACTAAAATGTTTCCAGAATATTCATTTCAAATAGACCCTTTCTCTGATGCTTGGCAGTAGCCTTAGCTATAGAGTTTATCGTTTAATGGTATATAATTTTTGTCGAATTTTCGTAAAAAATCAATAAAGCTCAATATATCCGTTATTATACTAGATATGAAATATATATATATATATATATATATATTAATTATAGGGTGTCTTGAGCTACACATCAAAAAAAATATTTCTACGGTCACAGGCTGGCCCATAAGTCGTTGGTGATACAAATTTTCTTTTTTTTATATCAAACACGCCTTATGTTATTGCATTTTTGCATTTTCCATCGAAATATAATGCATGTTTGTAAGAAAAGAAATTCTGGATTCAGCAAGTGCGTGATGGTAGCGAATTTTGATCAAATACTTCATATTTGAATAGCCCAATTTGCTATTAACCTATAAGGTTGACCAAGAAACGAGTTTTTGCATAAACACTTTAAGTTTACTTTTGGAATTTTTTTTTTACATTTTCACACAATAAAGTTATTTTTATGAAACATGGCACATTGTTTTTACTATATAGGTTATACTGGTAACCAAAATTGATGCCTGCTTTCTTAAATAAAAAGAAAACACACATATTTGCAATAAAAACATTTTTATGAAAATTCACTACCATAACGCACTTGCTGCGTCCACAGTTTTTCCTTTTAACACAGATATCTATCATATGATATATGTTTTATAACATAAACCCGCATACCAGGCTTGGTTGCCAAACTTTGTTAATTTCGCAGATACAGAAATACTAGTCTGATTGACGTGGCTAACAAACCTATCCAAGTCACTTATAAAAAGAAGGTATGTTTTATATTTAATCAAAATCTTCTTATTCTTTTTTGAATCATCGGTGTGATACATGCACTACTGTGTCTATAAAGAAGCGCATAAATTCAATAAAATTTAAGGTCACCATTATTAAGGAAAATTAGAGAACAGGTCGATTTTTATTTTCAAATACTAACTTTTTGATATGAATATCCTAGCCCTATCGTTATATCTCTTCAAGGAGTAGCTACCCGTTCGAAATTTTGCAGTCGGATGGTGGGTAGTGTGATAAATCTTTTTAAAGCTAATCCAATTATTATTCGGTAACACTTTTTTTTTGTGGGGATAAAATGAAGTGAGTAATGACATTTTTATTATCGCACCTTACACTAGTGACGCCTATAAAGAATAACATAGTTCAGCCTTATCTAATCAAGTGTTCGAAATGCACGCCTTCTTGTACCTGAGAGTATCCCAAAGGGTCGACAAATTCTTGTTGGATTCTATTTATAATCTCTGGAGAAATGTTGGTAGATTCAGTTCTAATTCTTGTCTAATTCCTCGATGGTATCTTGTTTACTTTTGAATACCACATTTTCAAATAACCCCACAGAAAAGATAAGGAAGTTAGATCAGGAGACCTTGCTGGCCACTCGATCACGCCACGCCTGCCAATACATCTGTAGGGAAATTCTTGATCCAGATACTATCGAACATTAGCGCCAAAATGCGCGCGTGCAACAACTTGTTGATACTACAAGTTATGATTTACCATACCAGCATTTTACGTCCATCAGGAAATAGGTATAATAACGTCGGAATGATATATCGCTGTAAAGTTTGTAGATAACGCGGTCCACATATAGTTCCATCAGAAAAGTAGGGAGCAATAGTCCTACTCCTAACAATTCCCGTTCAAACATTTATCGTTTGTGAATATTGTGTGTGATTCTGTCTCGTCGATCTTGGATGCTCCCTTGCCCAATATCTGCAGTTTTGACGGTTAACTGCTCCACGTAGTGTAAGCAAACAGAATATGCGGTACCTTCAAAGAGTTATCATTACATTTATCTAATAATGTTGCACAAAACTGCATCCTACGGTCTAGATTGTCATCGGATAACTCCTGCAAAAGCTGTATTTTATAAGGATTAAGCTTTTTAAGTTTTAATACTTTATGTGCCGTTTGAAATGACATTCCATTGTCGCCAATATGCCGAACACTACTGTGGGGATTCTCTTCCACCGCCAATAAGTAGTTTAATTTCACTTCTTTACTTATAGATAGGCGATTTGTTTTTGGCAAATCTTCCACGCTAGACGTTTCTATTGATAAACATATTTTACCAACAATTTAATAAATAATTTTAAAAAGTAAAGATTGAAAATTATACGTATTTAATTTGCACGACAAACAAACCGTAAATTTATTACTATTATCTGTTATCGCAAAAAAAATTATCAAACTTATACTTGATTAGATTTTATAACATATGTCGCACAGTAGATAATAATTGTTATCATCAGTCGACTGCTATAGATACGACATAGTATATAACAAAATCTGTAGGGTTTTTCGTAAAAAGTATCAAAACATATATAAAACGTGATTTGGAAACGAATATATTTTTTTGTCTGCCGGTCTGTATGTCTGTCTGTTTATAGCCACGACAATTTTAGAATAAATATTTACTTTTTTTGGCTAAAATAGCGTAAAAAGTCTCAAATATATGAAGAATATGATTCTGGAAGGATTTTTTTTGTCTGTCGGCATGTACGTCTGTTTGTTAATAGACGCAATAACTTTCGAGCCGATTGAGATATCACCTTCAAATTTGGTATCCAGTTAGCACCCGACAAAGGAACCCTTCGAATTGGTTTTGGATAAGATCGCCTTAGGAGGTAGGGGATAAATAAGGGGTGATTTGGTTAAAATTGACATTTTTTCAATAAAACTCGAGTAATATAACGTTTCAAAACTTTATGGGTACAGGAATACAAATATTTTCTTTGTGGTCAAGTCATGGGCTCTAAATTCATTCCATGAGAATGACTTTCTGAGAGAATAAATTATTACAGCTATGTGAAAGTTATAATTCAATTTGCAGCACTATTTTTATATTTTAAGGCAATGTGGAAATGCAAACATTTTTTTGTAATACACATTTAAAATAAATTATATGACCTTACGTATTGATATTTTCTTTCAGAGCACTTCTGGACAAGCCATCAATGGACAACATAACGTTTGATATTACAGGGCAGATAAAGAACACCGCCTTTAACATACACGAGCCCATCGTATTGCACAAAATCAAGAGTGCATCTATTGCATCATTGAATGGAGAGGTGTTCCCATATGCACTCATCATCATAGCTTGTATCATATTTATCCTAGGCATAGTGGGCATTATTTATATATGCATATCCTGGTCAAGGTAAGAAAGTTAAATACAGTCCTCTTAGAAAATCTTATTAAAAATATGGAGTAGCTATAGGTATAACGCGAACAAAATACAAACTATAAACATTGGCGGTAGAAAAACACAAGTCACTAAATTAATTGATTATAATTTTAGGTCAACATAATATCATGTTTTGTACTTTATAATCTCACAAAGCAAGCACACAATTATTGTTCCTAAAGGGTATAAAATACGCAAAAGTTATTACATTGTCAAACACACCTGTCGCTGCTTGTTCAATCACATCAGGACCTACCCCTTTTAATAACAAAAAGCGGTTTATTGTAGTGATGGGAAAAACGGTTATTTTCTATTAACAGTTGAAGCCGTTAACGTTATTTAATAATAACCGTTGAAAATAACAGCTTCAGTTATTTATCTGTTATTTTAAACTGGATAGTCGATCGATAGTATCCTACATTCCCAAAGCTGTGAGCGAGAGCGAGCACACTAGTATAAATGCATTGTATTTTTACCCTGTTATTTCACGTAGCGTATAAATCTCAAATTTTGTCGATATGAAAATGAAACAAAGCGTTAAGAAATTATAATAAGCGTGTCGTGAATCTTTTGCCACTCTGTGATAAAAAGAGTGAAACTTTAAGAAATCAGAAAGGGGTCTTATATTAGTATTTACTTAGATGTTTTAGGAATTATAAACTAGTCATTTCTAACAAATTTATTTTATCAGGGGTCTTTACGTAAATGTCAATGCCACAGCAAGAATCAATAAATATAATTATTTATCACGTCTTGGGACGTTAGACGTTAGAACTTTTATTGCAAGGCAGCACTAGCTTCAACAAATAAATGCTTTATACACTACTACACTACACAGGCAGAGGGAGTGATTCTAAGAACGGTAACGTACTTGATTTTTCAGCAAATAACAACCACTCTGTAAATTCATGTGACATCGATCTGAGTAATATTTTATTTTTTGTGATGAAACTAACAATTTTATGAGAAAATCTCAAGACATTAAAAAGTTGCTAAATGAATCCTTTAAATCTTTTTTTTTTAAATAGAAAATGGTACACACAATAAAAAGTAGTGATAAAAAATAATGTAAGGGTAGGTCTTTTTACCCTCTTGTAATAATATTATAGGTTTATAAAATCCTTTTAAAACTGCCATTTTGTTAGCCTTAAGCTTCTGCAAAATTTCGTTTCTTCTCCATAACGGAGAAATTTAATGAAAACTTTTTTTTTGCCAAAATTTCAAAGGGCTGTAACTTGGAGGAGAAGGGGTTTCAAAAAAAAACTTAATAAAAAACACCCCTTATTTTTATAATGTTACAACATTTTTTAATATCTATATACATTTAAATATAAAAAATTAAATGAATATATATATATATATATATATATATATATATATATATATATATATATATATATATATATATATATATATTCATTTAATTTTTTATATTTAAATGTATATAGATATTAAAAAATGTTGTAACATTATATTTTTTTTATCAATTTGATAACTATTATCAGGCAAACGAAAATGACGTGTTAACTGTTTTCTTAGGTAATCTATATAAATTTAAATAAATAAGTACTTTAATTTCACGTGAAATAACCCTATTTTGCGTTGTCTATAGTGAAAGTAATAACACGTTTTTACAGAAATTCATCTTTTCACCCAACATTTTGTATTATTAAATATTTGGCTTTACATACTAGTGGAAAACTCAACTGTTTCAAAAATAACAGCTTCTCAGAATAACTCTGTGTAGTAGTGTCCGTATGCCGTATCCCCATCAACAACCGGTTAAAATTAAAATTAAGCCGTATTATTGTACCGAAGATCCTACGTTCCTAAAGCTGTGAGCGAGAGCGAGCACACTAGTATAAAAAACTTGTTAAGTATAATGTTATGAAGTAAAATCCGCTCTATACTGTATACTGTATACCCATTAAATGGTTAAATAACAGTTGCCGATGAAACCCGATGTTTATTCATCGAACCTAGTTGCAGTGGAACTGAAACAGATACGACTCCGAATTCTAGTTTAGTGTAAAAAGAGTTATTTTTTAAGCTGTTATTTTTATAAGTTCATAACTGGTGGTTACCGTTGCGGCTTGGCAACCGTTTAAAAATAACCGACAGTTAAATAACGACCCATCACTAGTCTATTGTAGTAAGCGACGGAAAAAGGGATGAAATAATAATTGTAAAGGCGAAATGACCAAATGTATTAGGGAGGCGCATTTAGTAAAATGTAGTAAAATTGCAAAGTTGGCTCACCCTGAAACCTGACTAGCATCCACCATGATAGATTTATATTACAGTAGTATAGATAACATTTTGACAGGTGGTATGAGTGGGACCCTCTTTTCTGTACGCCATATTGGAAAATGGCTTATGCAAATATTTAATTGTTTGTACTTTGGAAACCACTCAACCTAAAAACTTGATCTGGGTGTCAGATTATATATTTTTGGGGCCAAGGGAATAAAAAATCTCTTTAACTTATTCATGTATAAAAATATGTTTTGTGGTGATTTGGGTTCGCCAAGTGTACTTATCAGAGCTTATCACAGGTTCCAATCTTCACTTAAAGAAAAGCAGTTTTTGAGTTATTGTCTTAAATAAAAAATCGCTTTGCTTAGTGAAATTAATAGACATTCTCCAGAAAGTGGATACCAATGATTTTACCAAATTTATTCATTTATTTCTTACAGCACTTTTAAATTTCGTGATGCCCGATACTACCCTAAATCATATTGTCCGATACCAGCTGCATGGTTGAGTTATATAAACTGACTGAGGACACATTTTGCTTTTACTGTTAACAATCCGCAACTTACCACTGTGTTCTTAACTTAACAATACACACACTTATAATACATGACATAAAAATGACTTACCTAGTAAATGCAATAACCCTTAAAATATTTGTTAGGGGCGAAGCAAAACACAATGAACGTTTTGACGCTGACTTGTCAACTGAAGGTAGGTATATATAGCTGGGCGCTGCAAAAACAAAGGTGGTCATCATAAGGGGTCCAAAAATCAGGGGCGATTTTTCGTTCCGCTTAAAGGACACTATGATAAAACCAGCGAACACCTGGTGTATCTAGTAGGGCTGGGAATCGAATACGAATAGTTTGAATATTCGAATATTCGAATACGAATTATTTCAACGAGAGTGTATTCGAATATTCGAATATATTTGAATATTCGAATACTCCACGAATATTCGAATACTTGAATAGTTCGAATAGTCGTAAAGCTTTCGGAACGAATATTCGAATACACAAACGGATAAATTCCCAGCACTACTCATAAGCACCGGCACCAATATTGTCAGTTCTGTCCTGTCTATGTTTAATCGTGCGAATGCTTTTGGGTCTTGGATACAATGGTTAATAACTCAGCAACGCATGATTTTTAAGTATCAATTGTGCTATACCGTTGAACTCGGAAGGAAATGTTGCATTCAAATAGGTAACAATATACAGAATGTTCTGTTAAAAAATATAATATTTATATCGATAACTGCGGCGAATGGAATGTCGTTATTGGCATCATAAATTACTAATATGTAATATGTACACCATCTACTATAAATTATAAATTAGCCATATTTTTCTAACTAAGCACATTATCAGCTTAAAACGGAAACACATGGGATGCAGATTTATTTATTTATTAATATGTGTGCTTGCAAATAACGTAAATATGACTAAAAACCTAACTGCTGTTGTGATAAGCAGAATGAAACCGACATTATAATCGTCATTATTGTTTCTAAAATAAACAATGAAACATTTCCGAAATTATTTGAAAGTTAAGAATTAAATAGCTAGGAAACAGAGGCAGATTCAAAAAATGATAACAAAACACATTCATGGGCTTAGGGGAGTGTTTATTACTGTGCGAATATTCGAATACTCGACAAATATTTGATTATTCGAATACTCCACGAATATTCTAATATTCGAATACTCCACGAATATTCGAATACTCCACGAATATTCGAATATTCGAATACTCCGCGAATATTCGAATACTCCAATAATTCGAATAGTCGTGAAGCTTTTGGAACGAATATTCGAATACACAAACGGATAAATTCCCAGCACTAGTATCTAGGAAAAGCAATCGACGAGTCACTCAATTTTAGATAGCATGTAAGAATGGCAGAACAACAGCACTAAGTAGGATAGTGCCCATCGTGGGAGGCCCTTTCGACAAAACGGCTACTGCTCAGTGGAATAGTCAAATCAATTCTACTGTACGGAGCGCCGGTATCGCATCAAACAATATAGATACAAACATATAAATGATAATGGAGAGCATGCAGCGCAAAACGTTACTAAGGGTGGCGTGTGGGTTCCATACCTTGTCTACGCAGGCAATTCAGATGTTGGCGGGTGTCGTACCCATAGACATGCTAGTGGAGGATATATATATATATATATATATATATATATATATATATATATATATATATATATATATATATATATTTCCTACATGAGGCGAGGGCAGTGAAAATAGAAGAAGCTAAGCTGGCTGCCAGAAGCCAAACCATAGAGAAATTGCAGCAAAGATGGTCCCAAAACACCACGAAGGGACAATGGAGAAAATGATTGCTTCCAAATCTGACAGACTGGATGAAATACGAGCACAAAGAATTAAATTTCTGGCTCACAAAATTGCTTACAGGCCACGGATAATTCAGATCCTACACCAAGCGCATGGGAAAGTTAAACGAGAACCCGGGCATATGTATCCACTGCGGGGAAGAGGACACGGTAGAACACTGCATTTTTGTTGCCCAAAGTTCGACGAGATAAGAAGTACCACCATCAACTCTGTAGGGATACTTAATATCAACGACCTGGTACCAATAATGTTAAAAGACATGAAAAAAGGTCATGGAATTCGCCCGACAAGCTAAGACCATAAAAAAGAGACACAGGAACTGGAGAAGCGAAGGAAACAACCAACTATATATATATATATATATATATATATATATATATATATATATATATATATATATATATATATATATATATATATATATATATATATATATATATATATATATAGCGGACGGGGGAAGTGGGGGTAAAAGTGTAAGGAGAAAAAGAAAAGGCAGCTCTATACTCCTGAAGATATGTCGCAAAGATATAGCCAAAGAATACGCCAAAAACTCCGTGACTTGGGCGAATCTCTTGTGGAACTTTTTGTTTATTTGGTTCAACAAATAATAAAAAAAAGATCGTGCCAGTATGTATTAGAGAGGTTCAGAGCGCCACTATCTCGGTAAGTAGATGCGCCAACTACGCCCCACGATGAAAAAAAGGTATCTATAGAATCAGTGGTGGTGTTAATGACGAATAATTGTCACCCCATCTATACCCTAATAATGAAAATACTCGCTGTCCTGTACTACCCGCTGTCTGGTACTACCCTACTCTTCTCTACCGGTAGTGTTGTTGAAACTGTTCCGCACAACACCAAACTGTACATTTTAAAGACTTTGGGGTGTTACAAACTTCCTTATTGCTTTCATTGTTTTTTTCGTTCCTGTCCTCCCACCTCTTGCTTTTTTTCAGGATCTTTTTTTCTATCAATTGTTTTACACGGAATTAGATATTAATAATTTGAAAAAGTGGTCGATTTGCGATCCGCGACGATAAAGGTAAGATACTTACTGGTAATTAGGCCATTGCTGCCCCTTTTTGCTCATCTAACTAACCTACCCTTCACTTTGAGCTCGATCTCAACGACGACAGTGATTTGAAAAATCATCCGCCGCCGGTGAGTCTGGAACCGTCGACCCGCGAGTCCGTATTGGAAAGTCATCGACTTTCCCGCACGGCCACGGAAATGCTACGATAACTGCGACCGCAATTTTGACAGTTGCTAACCATTAGAATATCGAAAAGTGTACCTTTTTAACAATAATAAATTGTTTTATTTTTTCGCAGATATAAATCCTACAAAGACCAAATGCAACGTCAATATGTAGTTCCTGCTAGTCCTGCCAGATATGACACAGTTTATGTAGAACCAAATTTAAAAGAATATGAAACACAAGTCCTACAAATGTGTGTTCCCGTAGATGACCCCGAAGATTATAATGACCTACAATTAGATTTTAGCAGTAAAAATCATGCATTTAGTTTGGATAATGTCAGCTATATTAGTAAAGATAATAATCTTAAAAAATATGGTAAGTACACAAAGCGAAAAAAAAAATCCTAAAGGGTTCTCAGTTCAGTTGAGTTTAGTAAGCTAGCTTCGAAATTTCATTCCATTAGCCACAGAAATTTTGAATAATATTTTGTTGATTCTTTTCTGTCTGATACCGGTTATACATGGTCATTCTAAAAATTACACTTAACATATTTTACATTTTTTACTTATTCTTCTAGGTATTCCGTATTATTCCTTTCTTATATAGATTATTTTATCTTTCTTTGTTTTGCTTATTTTCATTTTCTTTATATATATATATATATATATATATATATATATATATATATATATATATATATATATATATATATATATATATATATATATATATGATATTGACAGGGACTGCAGGGGTCTACTAGAGCGTATTGCCATAAGACACACAAGAAAAGACTACGGAAAATATGGGGATGCACATAGGGGTAGACAGCACGTGTTTGAAGCTTTACAAATTTTCGGTTGCTAAATTATCTTACCTAACTATTATATTCATTCACGTCCTCACCTCTACACACGTATGCACACGCACACACGTCCACGCAGATATATACAGACACATCTCTAGTTTTAAGCTCTGTATGTTTAATTATTAAACAACTTACATCTAAAATTTTATTTATGTAAAATTTCCTTTGTACAATTATATGTGGAACCTAATCTCTACACACTCATACTCGCACACATGTACAGATATATGTCTACAAACACTCATATAAATGATACAAGATTTTAATATTTTTTTATCTTAAAATCTAATTACTCTCCTAATAAATATCACATATTTAGTTTTAAATAGTGTAAGAAAGCTAATAAAACTCTAAAAACCTTTATATCGTTACTAGTTAATAAGACTGTAAATGAGGTGGGTAGTTCTATTTTGCAATTTAAAAGATTATGCAATAGAACACTTCTTTGGTCATAATTCACATGGCTGCATCAAGAATTCCTATTCTGAAGAGATGCGCTGGAAATCTGTCATGATTTAATTTCAGTCTTGTTATGACAACTTGTAGCTCTCTTGAGCCATACTCCACTTGCGAATTTTTTTTGTGGAAGTGTAAGGTGTCTGTATTTATAATGGTTTCTGGTAGTTTGCACATATGCTTGCCATTCTTCTTTATTTTGTACCCATGGAATGCTGAACGTATTATTTAAATTTTGTATTTTAATACCATCTCTTATTTCAACTTATCTCTTTTGAAAGTTGGTCCACATATTCATTTCCTTTAATGCTCACATGTCCTTTCACCCACATAAAAGTTACTTGTCTTCTGTTAGTTTTCAGCGTGTGTAGCAGTTTCATGATTTCACATATAGAATTATTATTGTAATACTTTCACGAGAAATGTTTAATACTTTGCAACACAGACTTGTAAACGCTTAAAATAACTGTTTTCTGTAACTGTTGCTCTTTAATGTATGTCAAAGCATCTATGATGGCCTATGATTCTATTGTGTAAATAAATCCCACTTTGTGTATCGCAGTCATGCGACCCATACTCTTCTGCGAAATATAAAAGGCAGCGCCTGACCCTTCTAGATTCTTGGCATTATCAGTGTACACATGTAGGTAGTCTCTAAAGTTGGATAGTATTTCTTTAACTTTGCTTTGGTTGATTGCTGAAATTATTGTATAGGGTAAACGATACAGTTATTGGCCACTATAAAATATACTTACAGTGATTGGCCATTCGACTTTCTTTTAAAATAACAAGCATTGTCGTCGTTTTAAGCGAAATGTGATTGTTTCAGTTCAAAGTGACAACACCGTTTGTTGCTTTGATCACAGTACTTTGATATGTTGGCAGCGGTGAATGTCGTTGGCGGTCTTTTCCTTGTGCCTGTTTTAAGTTATTCCATATTCAGCACGTTGCTTGTGCATTTGCTTAGCGTCACTGTGTATCAGGTAAGTGATTATTTTATTCGTATGCTTGGAACAAATGATTATAACAGTATAGGGACTATAATTTGAAGTTAGGGTGTTCGAAAAAACTGTTTATATGTCTCTAACCTAAAATTACTTATGAAATTTAAGCAGGCCAATCACTATACACGACATTTACAATAAATTCAGTTATTGGCCACTCCTGCCAATGACTGTAATATATATTAACGGGTAGTTTTACAATAAAACTTCAACTAAATAAATTGTTTCATTAATCTCAAATGCTTTTCGAGGGAATACAGACTTTAAACCTTCTTTAAACAGTCGTTGGCCAGGTGCCAATCTCTGACATCTTTACTGGCCAATCACTATATTACTTGTATATTTGTAGGTTTACAAAAGATGCCAAAAGTCAGAGTGGGTGACAAATATACAAAAAAATATTGTGATCAGGATATTAAAAAAGCTCTTGAACTAATCAAGAAAGGAACCTCAATCAGAGAAGCAGCAAGATATTTTAAGGTTCCAAGAGCAACCCTGCAATTCAGGAGAAGTACCAAATTTATCAAGTCAAATTTAGGTCCGAATCCTATTCTCACACCCAATGAAGAAGAACTTCTGGTTAAATGGGTATTCAAGAACCACAAGAAAGGATTTCCTCGTCGCAAAGAGAACTTGCAAGAATCAGTAAGGTTATTCTTAGAGAAAAATCCACGTCCCAATCCATTTATAAGAAATCATCCAGGAGATGGTTGGTACAAAGCCTTTCTTCTTCGTCATCCAGAGGTAACAATACGTATATCTGAGGCAGTTACTGCCGCAAGTGCAACCATTTCAGTATCAGACCTTAAAAAGTGGTTTGGTAACATTTATGATTATCTAAAGTCAAAAGATCTGGAAGGCATATTAAAAGACCCAGAACGAATACTCAACGGAGATGAGACATGTTTTAACTTGTGTCCGAAAAATACAAAAGTTCTTGCTCCAAGAGGAAGCAGAAATGTTTATGAGGTTGAACACGCGCCGTCCAAAACAGCAATTACAGTAATGTTTACTTTCACTGCATCTGGTAAAGTTACACCACCAATGGTGATTTACCCTTATAAACGGTTGCCTGCTAATATCGCTAAATCAGTTCCTGATGAATGGGGAGTTGGCTTGAGTGATTCTGGGTGGATGCGTGCTGAGATATTTTATGAATATATTTCAAACGTACTGCACCCCTATTTAAAAAACATAATGTGAAATTTCCCATCATTCTCTTTGTAGACGGGCACAGCACACACTTAACCTATCAACTAAGTGAACTTTGTAGTCAACTGGAAATTATACTGATTTGCCTTTATCCCAATGCCACACGAAATCTTCAGCCTGCTGATGTGGCAGCCTTCAAACCGATAAAAAATGGTTGGAAGAAGGCAGTAGTTGAGTGGAGACGCGACCATACCAATGAAACATTAAGCAAAGAGCACTTTGCAACAGTTCTTGAAAATGTTATCAAAAACGTTGCAAAGTCAACTATCATCCAAAATGGGTTTAAAGCTTGTGGCTTGTACCCATGGAATCCAAATGCGATAGACGTCACAAAATGTTTGGGAGCTGCTAAAGTCAATACATACGAACAAACTGGTTTGAAAAAAAATTACGTCCTGTCGTATCCAGCATTTAAAGAAATTGTTGGTGAAAATTATATTAATGAATTTCAAAAAGGACAGCATTGCATCAACAACCATTCAGAAGAATTCGGTATGCTGTACAGTATGTGGAAGAGATTCAAACCAAAAGAAGACATTTCTGAAGTATCGGTAGAAGAAATAAATCCCACACATATCAATCCTAATGAATTGTCACAGGAAACTCATGCATCACCAATAGCCAGAGAAAGCACAGACGGACTTGATATTAGTGCTAGGCTAAAATCAACCAGCGCAGCAAACCTCGATACCTATTTGGAAAACAATGACTCAACCCTTACCTTGAGAAATATCAATATAGAAGAAATACCAATTGTTTTCGAAGATTATAACGGTGACATTTTTCAACTAACACAACCATGTCAATCTGGAAAACTTGTGAGTGATCATAATGCTTCCGGAATATGCCCTACAACGGACTCCTGTTTATATAAGATAGACCATTTAACCATGGCCTCTGTAGATACTGAAAATACTTCAGCAGATGTAAGTCTTGATACATTCTTACAGTGGCCTCAAACTCCTGCGAGAAAGGGTAAGAGGCAAAGCGAAAGACTTCCGTTTGTCTTAACATCAACTCAATGGAAGAAAGTCATGAGTGATAAGGAACAAACTAAAAAAGAGAAAGAAACTGAGAAAGAAGAGAGGAAAGTTAAAAGGCTTGAGAATAAATTGAGGAAAACAGCAGAGAACTTCAAGAAATTAGAAAACAAAAATGTTAAAAAGCAATATTTTAAGAGTAAAAACAAATGTAGATCAGAAGCGTCAAATCCACATGACGATGTGAATGAAAATATAAGAAATAGGGAAAACATAGGACGTGAGTTTGATGATGAAGAGAACACATCGGGCAGCCAACAATACCAACTTTTAAGAATACAACAAGCCACCAAACATCTTTTTGGTAGCAGTGACACCAAGAATGAATACAGTTCTCAAGATGGTACAAGTTCAAGGATACATATTTTATCCAATGTTAGGTTAGAGAATGCACAAGAGACTTGTGGTTTGAGCTTAGAAGATAATGTGAGAAAAATTAACGGCTTATGTTTTACTTGCACCAACAATATGAATGAATCAAATATTGGTATAAAATGTAAATCCTGCACCAGAGCTTTTCATCTGAATTGTATAAGGAAAATGAATTTACATAAATCAAACTCTACTATATTTCATTGTAAATCGTGCTTAAAAATTTCCATTAATTGAAAAATAAATTGTTGCATGATGTTTGTTTATTATTCCCATAGAAAATTAATTGTTTACAGCTGACATCGAAGGGTATGACAATCACTGTAAGAGATGTTAGGCCAATCACTATATGCCTATGGCCAATCACTACTTTTATGAGTTGGTCAACAATTTAGAATTTTTTATTCTTTTTTGAACAGTTTAAGTCAAAAAAAAGTATGTTATCATCAAAAATAATATATCTTATATTATACTGTGCGACTACAGTTTTCCTAGTTGATTAATATACAAGAAGGAGCGCTGTAACCTTAATATTCGTACAAATGGCCAATAACTGTATCGTTTACCCTAATAGGGAAATATTACAATCGGTCTGGTATACAGTATATCGTAATCTAATTCATATATGGGATATAGTACTGTATCTTTAATAAAGGTTGTGTAGTCGCATGTTGCTAAAAACCCATCTACTAATGGTGGTATATTTTTTTGGCCCAATATCTTTCAGTAAGGTATAATTTAGTAAGTTCCACAGTCAAGTTAGATATATTATTTTAAAATATCCTGAATTTTATTATATATTTGCTTGCCAAGTAATTACGTCTAACTTTTAATTATGGTTCTTGCCCTTCAGCCAGGAAAGCGATGACGTGTGACGACCTAATAGCTCGCAGACACAAACGAAGTGATCTGTACTGGGGCCTCTCCAGTTTTAATAAATTGGTCTTGGATGCGGATCTATAAATAATGCTACCATAATCTACTGTTTATCTTATGTATCTTCTGTAAAATAACAATGTGCCCCATTTGGTGTTTGTTACTACTTTCAATCAGTTAAGTCCCTTTTCGCATCTACCTATGATATACTCTCTCTGTTTTGTCCACAGAAGTTTTTGTCCAGTACCATACCAAGATATTTGAAGTGATTGACAACTACGATATTATTATTTTGCAGAGGGATAGTGTTTGGAGTAGATTTACTACGTCTGGTAAAAAACATAATTGCTGTTTTTTTCTAATCTAATTTTAAAAGCATATTCGTCCATCCAGTTTATAATTTTAATTTGATGTCGTCATCATTTATGGTGTGAATGCTGGTGGTAAATAAATTATAAAGGATTGGACTAAGTATGGCTCCTTGCGCTAAGTTCTGATTAATTCTTGGGCCATGTAACTGCTTTTTGGGTTTTTAATGTTTATTTTTCTGTTGTCAACCATCTACAATATGTTAGAAACTCTTCAGTTCTAACTTAAGTTTCTTTAAGTTAACAGTGTTGTAAGCCCCCTCTATATCTATGAATAGGCACATCATGGAATTGTTGGTCGTAAGTGATTTTTGTGCATCGGTAACCAAATCGATAATCGCTTCCATTGTACCTCTACCTCTCCTAAATCCATACTGTCTGTCTGGCATCATCATTTTTCGCAGTACATTTCCAAACGAGATTTAATCATTTGGTTGAAGGTCTTGTGTATGCACAATAGTAGAGATATTGGTGTATAAGATTTGACATGATTTTGATTTTTCGTAAAACATGCTTTTTTAATATTAATTGCAAGTGTTATTATAGTAATATTTGTTGTCTGTGCCTAAGCATAAATTGAGCATTTACAGGCGATCTTTTTCGTAAGATGTTTGCAGCGTGTACACTAATATACCAGAGCATATAAAAAAGTTGTCGGTGCGATCATTCAGTGGGACCATGTTCGGCTATTTGCATTGTAGACAGTGATGTATCTGCATTGATGTGTTTGTAGGCAGGTGCACTGCATTTTCTTTTCTTTGTTTTTGATTTTACTTTTATTATCGTCTTCCCCTTCCTCTTCGTACTGTATTTCCCCCTCCCTATGCAGTGCATATTGTTTGCTTATTAGATGAAGTGCTGATGTGAGTTCTTGACTGATGTCTCGAACAATGGTGTGCCAGTATATATATATATATATATATATATATATATATATATATATATATATATATATATATATATATATATATATATATATATATATATATATAGGGGAAAATATGTACGCGGGGGTTAAGTGGAAGAGCAGAACACACATTTATGTGTTCCACTGAACTACGCCCCTATACTACATTGAAGGTTTATATTTTTTTTGAATTTTGTATTATTTGCTTTTGTTTGTAGTGCAATTAAAGAGTTGTTATTATTATTATAATCAATTTTAGCCTGTAGGGCTTTCACACTTCCTCAAAGGGGAACATTCACTTATCCCAGCTATCTCAGATACCAAAGGGACTGAGCTCAGATGGAGCCCTTTCCAAGTTATCTGGCCCTGAGAGACAACGCGACACATCCTCATTTCCTCGGAATCTCCGCACGGCGTGGGCAGTTGAAAATATTACCGCCTTCTGCTAAACCTTATAAAGATGCTCTCCAAGACCCAGTCACTTAATATTCTCTCGAAGATTTTGAGAAACCACACCAGTTGACGACAGGACTATTGGCCTCACTATTATTATTGTTGTTTATTATTATTATTATTATTATTATTATTATTATTATTATTATTATTATTATTATTATTATTATTATTATTATTATTATTATTATTATTATTATTATTATTATTATTATTATTATTATTATTATTATTATTCGACTTAAGCCTGAAGGGATTTCACACTCCCTCAAAGTGAAACATTCGCTCATCCCAGGTATCTCAGATACCGAAGGACTGAGCTCAGATGAAGCCCTTTCCACGTTATCGGGCCCTGAACGACTACGCGACACTTCCTAATTTCCCAGAAATCTTCGCACGGTGTTGGCAGTTGAAAGTATTACCGCCTTATGCATAACCTTATAAAGATGCGCTCCACAGTCTCTTAATCTCATTATTATTAAAATTAAAATTCACAAGAGAGGTTCATTTACACTGTTTCTAGCTACATGTAAAATGTCATTCCAGTTACATTAATAGTTTCAAAAATATTTTTGTATAGTTGTAGGGAGAAAAGTGTCCGTTGTGGCTGATTTATGTACTAAGTTTAGCTTAAATGAGATGACTATTTTTGAGTTATCGCTCTGATATATATATATATATATATATATATATATATATATATATATATATATATATATATATATATATATATATAAATTTCAAACGGATCTTGCAGTTGGGTTCTAGGGGCTCTAATCCGGGCTTATTAGAAACAAATTTCCGAAAGTCTCATTATCGTTGCCTCTGTATTGTTGTATTTTCTTAAAAGAAAATTCACCAAAAAGATTCACCAAAAAGATAACGTTTTTTCACAGCAATCAAATCTTTCGTTAATTTTCACTATTTGTTTTTAGGCCAGCATAGTCCTGTAAGCAGCGAGTCTGCTACAACAGCTAGAGCCTCTAGTGTGGGGGACAATAATACACATTTAAACAATATGGATCATTCGATGAGGCGAGAGAACATATACAGGTGGGTAAAATTTACATAGAAATGATCTGGTAACAAATATTTTTATATAACTTTTTGCTTTTTACATAGAAATATAGGTTTTGGTATATACTTTTTCTTTAATATTGTAAACTTACGTACCAAATTTGCTTACCATGGCTTTTCTACTTTTTGAGATAAAAATTTTTTCCGAAGGAAAACCCAAAAAACCCGGAAAACAACCCATTTTCCGGAGTAACGATCTTATCCAAGCCACTTACAAAAGTAAGGTACATGCCAAATTTTATCAAAGTCGGACCACTATTTTTTGAGTTATCGGTGATATATATATATATATATATATATATATATATATATATATATATATATATATATATATATATATATATATATATATATATATATATATATAATTTGAAATTGACCCTTAAAATTCAAAGCTTCGTGAATCTTTTTCTAAGAAAATTCACTGATATAACTCATAAAAATTAAAGAGAAGCATCATCATTAGTCTAAGCGCGATATTTCTCCATGCACTTCTGTCGCGAGATGCTATATTCGCTTCTTCCACCTGCCTACATCTCCACATTTACGCCTATCTATTACGCAAACTTTTGACCTATTTTTTTTATATATCGCTCACAACATCCGACCCAGCTTTCCTGTGTCTTCCATGACCTCTCTTACCACCCAATTGCTCTCTATATGCCATCATATAGTAATTTAATAGCTCGAATTAGCCAGTCGCCCATATCATATTCTTTTAAAACACACCAGAGCTTCTGTCCATCTACAGTATCACACGCTTTCTCCAGGTCTACAAACGTGCAATAAGATTTCTTTCCAACATTCAATAATTTCTCGCTCACGTGCTGAAGTGAAAATATTTGGTCAACATAGGCACTTGCTATCATAACCCACACTGAACACCCCAGATCTTTCTTATGGTCAGGTGTGTTACTTGTGCTATCAATGTTCTCCAAAATGGCTTACTTAACGCATAACAAAATTATTTCTCGTTAATTTTGCACTCATTCTTGGTTCCTTTACATTTATTTAAGACAATCATGATAGCGTCTTTCCAGTCTATTGTTACTTGACCTACGTTTACTTGCGTTAAAGAGCTCACATAGCTACATATCAAACAGGAGCGTCTATGCCTTAACTTTTTTCTATTAATACCGGCTGCTGCTCTAATCTTTAGTTTATTGATGGCTGTTTTAACCCCATGCACTTCGACGGTGTCACATTCTGCCTAACTTGCAATCGGCAAAGAGTTTTGATGATCTTTATTGCTTCAATATAGTTTCTCTAAATATTCGTTTCAGCATTCTCTCACATGTTTCTTGTCTCATACAATGTCCCAGTTCTGAGTTTTTACCCCATTCGAATTGTTTATTCGCTTTGTATTGCCCATTTATCCTCTTTTAAGATAACCTCATGTTTCCTATAAGCACACTTGCAGAACCCAAATCACCACAACACATGAAAAAAAAACTGACGATCGTTTCACTAACCAAGTTAGCGTCATCAGAGGCTGAATAATTAGAAATATCTTATATCCACAACTCTGTTTATATTCTTCTGCAGGTAGTCGATCACTAACGATTTAGGGATGTTCAACGACACCAAGATTAGCATAGTTCGATTGGCGGAAATATCTGTATTCATTTCTTATCTTTCGGACGTACTTTTGCGGGATTTATTTCACAAATCAATCTATCAGTTGACTGCTAAAAGGAAGCGGAGCGAGGTTCATACATTTTTTATTATTACTATATGTAGCAATATATATATATATATATATATATATATATATATATATATATATATATATATATATATATATATATATATATATATATATATATATATATATATATATATATACTTTCGAAGGCGTTCAGCTGTCCTGGTTGTCTAACTTTTTTTATTAATTTTAGATTTCCTATTAACGTGGTGATTATTATCCCAAATATTTTGATTTCAAGTCAACAATGAATTGTTGGAACAAACCCAAAGCACGCCATTGGGCAACTAGTTATCGTCGCCCACTGCAGACGTTTTCATGAGAAGATTTGAAACAGATCTTGAAAGTGAAAATGAGTATTTTCCTAGAGTACCGTTTCGTTACGTGGAGGATATTTTCGTAGTGTTTAACACAATGTATAGAAGATTTTATTGCCAAATTAAAGAATAAATTTGTTTCCATAAAATTCGACCACGAATTAGAAATTCATAATAACTTATCTTTCTAGATGTACTAGTTATCAAAAATAAAGACACTTTAGAATTCGAGGTCAATAGAAAGGAAACCACCGCTTTAAGCTACATTCATATTAATTCACATCATACATACGCACAAAAAATGGCCAGTCTGAATTGTTTAATAACATTTAAACCTCGAATCACTAGGGGTCTAGACAACGTTTTTTTTTAAATCCCGTTTGCAACTAACATTTTCGACAGAAAACACTTTTAAAAACTTGCTAAGTAACCCAAAAACAAGGATAGTATGACCAAAATGTCGGTAATTTACGAAGTAAGTTGTAAAGATTGTGATCTTAAATACGTCGGACAAACAAAAAGATATATTGGAATTAAATTCAAATAACACTTAGCACAATTTAAATACGGTACTATAGATAGATCTTCCGTCGCCAGATATATTTGGGATAATAATCTCCACGTTAATGAGGAGAATCTAAAATGAATAAAAATGTTAGACAACGAGGACAGCTGAACGCCTTTCAAAGTATATATGTATTGGTAAATTTAGTAAATAATAAAAATGTATGAACCTCGCTCCGCTGCAGTCTCCTAGTAGATTTTTACTTTTCTATTTTCTTATCTCGCCGCTTTCGTTTTGTCTAACTGAGGCACAATATATTAATCTTTCGTGCATCCATTTTTTACAAAATCTATTTTATTTACCTCTCATACCGTGTATAGTCGGTACGATATTGCCTGAGAAATAATTCCAAGAAAACAATCCAATAAAGTTCAGAACTACTGTAACAATATACCTTGGCAGCGGCGTTTCTTGAAATTTTCATTTGGTAAAATTGTCTTTAAATAATTATACGCGTTAAACACAATACTCTGTGACTGGCAATTGAATTCATTTATTTTATTTTTCACCTGCATTGATTTATTTTAATGAGAAATAACACTGAACATAGACAAGACGATACACTTACGAAGAAACAAGTCATTGTAACTGAAAAACACAGTATGGAAGCGGCTACGGTGAACGCCACGCCGCCAATGTTTTCTGTACAACTCGGGTGTCGAATGCGGTTAATTTTAAGAAAGTGATACCGTTGTAGGGTTGCAATTATTTTTTGGACCCAGTCTATTCCGCCTCAATTGTCATGACGTTGACTAACAGATGCTTTTGTTGTGGCTTTCATATTGTTAGATATCTCAAAGTGGGACAAATCACAAGTACATCCTCACTCCCGGCTCTAGCTTTTTAACGCTAACAATGGTGCAGTCCATCCATGTATGATGGGTAATTTCAGCCGCTGTGGCTGTAGTCCCACTTTCAGTACGGCGAGTTATTCCTGATCAGCCAGCATATTTGGTGTAACGACTGCCTGACAGGACACCACCGAGTTGCCAGCGTTGAACTTCTGGGAGGCAAAATGGATGCACCAATGCCGCTGAAGAAGGTTATCTCCAACAGCTCTCAATTTATTGTAGCATCATCCGCATCAGTTTGGCCACATTTGTTCAACCCATTTAAAAGTATTTATCGAATTGTGGCAAGTTAAAATTTGTCACAAGTGACACAACTTACAGTGATTAAATTTATTGTCCTTTATAATTTTGGTGAAAATGCTGAATTTGTGCTTTTTGGTCAATTCTATTTTTTCTACAAGCATCTATAATGGTAAATTTTTGTTTTTCAGATCGTCGGATGATGAAGAAATGAATGCGAGTCCGACAAATGATAATGTAATGTTCAAAGAGAAGAAGGACTATTCTCATTTAGGTTATACCTATGGTGATAATTCACCAGTTGAAACAACGACCGAATTGTAAATATATTTTTTGTAAAGTCATTTAGTTTAAAGACTAATTTAATTTATGTACGTATAGATTATTTTATTTTGTAAAGGACTATAGGTTTGTAATTTTTTATTATATTTTTTTTACCATACCTGATAGTTTCATTTTATAAATATATAACAATTTGTAGACAGTATAGTCTTGATTATTCGTGTGCAGATTTTCCGATTTGCGGATTAGCCGTCCTAAAAAATTGTTTCAATTTCTTTCGTTTCCTTTCGCACAAATATAATAAATGTCCCCAATAAAAACAAACGAGCATCTTAGTACGGGTCTGTCTATTATAATCACTACGTTGCAAAAGTGATGAGGAAAATAAAACTATGAACTTTGTTAGAACCTGTAGTGTAGTAGTATGTATGCAGAACTACAATGAACTGTCACATATTAATTATTCTGTGGTGATTAATTCTTGCTTACCTCCAAAAGTGCCACTACAATACGAAAGCTGAAAGAATCCATATCGGCGAATATTTATATTAAGGCCATACAGTTCAATTGTTCCTATCTTTTTACACTTTATCTCATTCGAAATTGCATGGGCGCCACGACAGGACGGAATAATATAAACATTTCCTAAGAAACACTCAGCTGTTAAACATTCTAATGTTGAATACCCTGAGACGATTTTCAGTAATATTTGTGGAGTAGGCAGCCTGAGGTCACGAACACACACATATACACACACACACAGATATATATATATATATATATATATATATATATATATATATATATATATATATATATATATATATATATATATATATATATATATAGGGTGTCCGAAAATGAATAGCACAAAATTCAGCGGGTTATTCCACTCAAAAAACTAATGCCACTAGTGCCTATAATAGTTTTTTGGAAACTCGAAAATAACGGAGTTGTTGTTTCAAATTGTTGTCGATAACTTCTTTTTTGTCGTGGATCGATTCATTTCAAATTTGGTGCACGCGTATATAATACCACTCTGTATTTATGTTGCATATCTATGTTGCAATTTGACATGGATCTGTCGAAATTTAAAGGCCGAAACTGCCGTTGACCAACAGATAAGGACTCATAATTTTTACTTTGAATCTTTATTTCAAATATAACAATACGCGTTTGAAGGGAATTATAAAATCTTAAAAAAAGGACCTCTTGTTGCATCACGATAAAACCAGCCGTTTTCGAGAGAGAATGTTCTTAAAAATTTACTGGTATGGTTGAATACGAGATCACCTAATCTCATTTTCAATATTAACGGAGGGTGCTTTGGAAACAATCTCGGTCAACAAGATCATGTGGCGTTAGTTTTGACAGATAATAGTTTGCTGTGATTTTACTTGCGGAATAGTTCAGATTAATTATAAAATACGATGAATAATAATAATTATTCTTCCGTTTAACTACGTGACATGCACTTGCTGCAAGACGTTCGTATGCTGAAGCATTTCCAAATAGAGGGGTACCACAATCTCAAATGTTCAGTAACAGCCATGGAAGACTGGGAGAATTCGGATCATCTAGAAGTAAATTTCAAGACGTTGGCCGTCAGCGAAGTACTCGAACCCCTGAAGCAAAAGTATTAAATGCAATCGAGAATAATCTCAACTTAGGTGTACGGTTAGTCTCTACTCAGGAGATTATCCCAAGAAGTTATGTGCATGAAATTCTCAAGGAGCAGCTTCTTCATCCTTACCCTTACCAGAAAGTTCAAGCTTTATCTCCTGAATGATCCAGAAGCTCACGTGAATTTGTGCAATATAATTCGAAATCTACATAACAACAATCACAATTTTGTATCATCGGTTCTCGTCCCAGATGAAGCTGGATTTGGACATGACGGTTTGATCAACCTTCATAATGAGTATTATTGGTCTGATGAAAATCCCCACTTGGCGATAGAACGCGGTTTCCAGAATACGTTTTCTGTTAATGTATGGGCAAGAATTGTAGGAGACCGCTAAGGTGAGCCACATTTATTCCCTCAAAGACTCGACGGTGAGATATACTTAATTTTTTTAAGAAAACAGCTATCAACTCTATTTGATGATCTACTACCTAATGAATTATTGTTATAAATGTTTCAATGTGGCAAGTTCTAGTAAGTTATAAAGAAATGAGGCCCTGGAAAACCGTTATTGCTGACAATTTTATAGTAGTAATAATAATAAAAATAACATTTTATTTGTCAAAACATGTGACATAATTTTGTTTCCGAGGCAATTACCGCGCAAAACACACGCTATTAATATTGACAATTTCATTAAGTGATTTCATATTCAATCAATACCAGCAAACTTTTTAAGAATGTTTTTCTCGAAAGCGGTTAGTTTCATCGACATGCAACAATGAGACCTTTGTTAAAGATTTTATAATTCCTTTCAATCGTGTATTGTTAGATTTAAGATAAAGGTTCAACTAGAAAACTTATGGGTCCTTATCTGTTGGTCAAGAGCAGTTTCGGCCTTTAGATTTTAATAGATCTACCCTATAACTCTTATTCTCGAGATTTCGAAAAACTAATATAGGAACTAGTGGCATTAATTTTTTGAGTAGAATAACCCCCTAAATTGTTGGCGCATCATTTCCAGACAGCCTATATATATATATATATATATATATATATATATATATATATATATATATATATATATATATATATATATATATATATATATATATATATATATATATATATATATATATATATATATATATATATATATATATATATGTGTGTGTGTGTGTGTGTGTGTGTGTGTGTGTGTGTGTGTGTGTGTGTGTGTGTGTGTGTGTGTGTGTGTGTGTGTGTGTGTGTGTGTGTGTGTGTGTGTGTGTGTGTGTGTTGTATTTCGGTCGGTCGATCGGTCTGTCGGCCTGTACGTCTGTCTGTTAGTAGGCGCAATAACTTTGAAACGAATTGAGATATCATCCTCTAATTTGGTATCTGGTTCAGCACTCGACAACACAACGCTTCAAATAGTTTTTGCGTAAGATCGCTTCAGGGTCTAGGGGATAAATGAGGGGTGATTTTGTAAAAGCTGACCTTCTTTTGTATAAACTCGAGTAATATAACGTTTGAAAATTGTATCGGTGCAAGAATACGAATATCTTCTTTGTCATAGACCCCAAATTCATTCCATGAGAATGTCTTTCTTAGATGAATACATTATCACAGCTATGTGGAAGTTATGATTCACTTTGCAGGACTATTTTACATGTGATATTAACATTTGAAACATTTAATGAAAATGCGCTACTTAAGCGTGGTTAGAATAAATACCTATTTTAATTCCAAGACCTTATATTTGAGGATGTTTGAAGCGAAATTTGGAAATAGTTAGAGTAACCTTTGTTAAAAACCTTATCAACAATTAATATTAAACTAATCACAATTAATCTCTTGTTTTTTTTTGTTAATTCTGAAGTAATTTCAATATTTTGCACGGATACAATATACAGGTGTCCTAAAACAACAATTTTCAATTGAAAAATTTGTAGCAAGCAGAAATCCTCCAATGACAAGTTTGCAAATTGCAATGACTGCCATTCTTGCTACTGCCAGAGATGATCTGGTTTGTCATCCCCTGAAATGAGGACAATTGTTCTCAGCGAAAATATAATTAAGTTATTTTGCATGACACGTATTGAGTTAGCTCCAAAATCTGTATTTGAACTATCGAATGGTGCGAATATTGACACCAGGAACCATGATGTCAACATTCTTACTTAAATTCAAGTTGTCACGAGGACCTGATAGTATCTCCAGTTTTATATTTAAGGATTGCCCTGAGGTATTTGCTGAACGTTTGTTTTATATTTTAAGTTTTGCCATTAGTACATTCACTTATCTTGGTATCTGGAAAATATCAAAGGTGTCCTTTACATCAAAAAGATGAAACCTGAGCTGTTGAAAATTATAGTCAGATTGTGTTAATTATTCCTAATTTGGCCAGTCTTCGAACATGTCCTTTTCAATGAACATGTACGCCCATATATGTCGGAAAATCGGCATGGCATACCTCAAATGTATGTTTATTTACCCAGTATCTTGTTGAAGCTCTGGATCGCGATAAGTAGGTGAACGTTACATACTTGGACATGAAAAAATGTTTGATTGTGTATCACATAGATTATTAATAGAAAATCTGTCGCGCTTTTGATTTCCTAACAAAGTGGTTAATTTTCTTCATCTTGCCTTTTTTTGTCTCAGGGCTTGTCCGCGACTTCGCCGCCCTGAAAGAACTGCAGCCTTTAGCTTATTGTGCATGCCCTTAGTCCTTTTACTCCACCCATTCCAAAATCACTGTGCCTTGAACTAGTCTGCACAGCGATTGGTAGGGTGACGTTTTATATTGATCTGTCTCCAGTCTAGACTGACCGTAGATCAGTTGTCTTTTGTGGTTCAGAGCTTTACACTCGCACAAGATGTACTGGACTGATTCGCAGTCTGCATGCGAGGTCCCCCTCGAGCTGCCCCATTTTAATCAGATGTTTCTTGACGGCCATGTGTTCCGTCAAGACACCTGTTATATTTCTGAGCTGTCCTCTTCTTAGAAGCTCCACAGCTCTCTTTGAACTGGGTTCTTCAATTGCTGACTTCTTGTGTCTGAGCCCTGGACAGTTTGCCCAGTACACCTTGTGTTGGTTTCTGACTCAGGACTTAATGGCTCCCATGGCCGTGCTCTTTGTCACGCCCAGAACCGGTTTTAGTCCCATTAATGGTTCTGCTGACCCTCTCTTCATTGCCTTTGACCCCAGAGTGACCCGGCACCCAGATGAGGGTGACATTCTGCCCAGCCAGGTCACTCGTCTCGTCTCGGCACTCACTCACCAGCCAGGAATTTACCCGTGGGCTACTTAGGACGTTAAGAGCTGCCTGGTTGTGTGTGGATATGAGGATCCGCTTGTTGGTGTACCCCGCCTCTTGTCCTCCCGCACACAGTGCAGTTGTCTTACCTTAAAAATCGATTTACTCATGTCTGGTATGATGGACAGTCTTCATGCTATTACCCTGCTGTAATTTTCACGCCTCACCATTTCACCCCCACCCCTTGGTTTTTTTCAAATAGCAACCTCATGATTTTTTAACAGAAAATGAAAGAGCATATTTTTCTCTGTTTAATAGTGCAAAAAAATTGGGTACAAGAGTCATAGCCCGTTACACATGATAGAAATCTACTGACTGACAATAAAATTTAAACCGTTTATTCTGAAATTCACAATTATTAAAAAGAAACATTTTTTCCTCTTATACATTTGAATTGAGCATGTTTTAAACATTTAAATGTTCAAAGTATTCTCTATTTTCTTTCCATCAGCGAATTAATCTTATGTAAAACTCGTGTCCGACCTCCAGTGTCATGTTTCTAATTTCCCTGGTTATTGTGTCCTTTAAATCGTTGGAAAACAAAGGTTGTGTTTTGTATACTCTGGTTTTCAGATGTTCACACCAGAAAGAGTGCAGAGATGTAAGATCTGGTGATCTTGCAGACTATTCTATGAAACCTCTTCTTCCTATCCACTTTTGTGTAAAGGTTTTATTTAAATAATCCCGGACAGGAATATCAAAATGGGGTGGTGTACCTTGTAGTTGCAACCATATCCTTTCATTTAAACTATTGCGAACAAGTGTATTGGCAAATAACTCTACTAAGTCTGGAATGACTTGGTCCGTTATCATTTTCCAATATCCTTTTCCGTTAAGGTTTTCAATGAAAATGGATCAAATCAGATGATCCCCAACGATAACAGTCCAAACTTTGAGTTTATCAGGACGTTAGGTGTGGGTTTCCTCATCCAATTGGGTTGCCATCTGCAGTTTCGCCAATTTATCTCGTCTTTTAAAACCAATGTTGCTTCATCAGGAAAAGAATTTCTGTGGACGAAATAATATTCGTATTCAACATAGCAAACATCTGCCAGCAAAATTGTAATCTTCTGTCCGAGTCACCGTCAATCAGTTCTTGTAAGTGTTGTAGCTTATATGCCCGCATTTTCGCTGTTTTTTAAGTTCTAAAAACAGTCAAATGACCTATTCACGTGTCACCTGACCTGTTGAAGATGTAAGATTTTCTTAAAAAGCTAATAAAACATGACGTTTCACGTTATCATTAACATAAGAGTACTTCCTACACAACGGTTTGACGTGTCCAACTCCGCGAAACTGTACCAAAATTTTAGAGACAGTTCCCTGAGAAAGTGGTGGTAGCTCGGTGTGATTTGTATTAAAAGATTAATAACTTCCGCTAGGGATAGATATTTGTCTATGTAACCAATCATCATTAATATTTCAATTCGCAGGGTTTTAGTTAAAAAACGTATTTTTGTGACTTAAGGCCCGGCATATTTGACACCTAACTGAGAATTATTGTTTTAACAAAGTGTAATCTCACTAACGAACTCTCACATTTTCCGATGCTATCTATAAGAACCATCGTAACATACAAAGGACTAAAATTTGGGCATTTAATTCAAAATGAATAGTAAATATTTATGGTAATTTATATTAAATTAAAGGTGTTTAACAAGACAGTAGCTTTTAGGGAAACGTCAAAAACTTGGGTATTTAGATCAAAGATGCAATACAAAAAACGCCAGGACGCGGAAAGTGCGTTATGGTAGTGAAATTTTATAGGAATGATCTGACACCAAACATTTTTTTAATCAAATGCTCATAACTTTTTTCTTGTAACATAGAGATCTAAATTTCTATAGGGTTTACTTTTTATAACGTAAGGCTACGTATCAAATTTGGTTACCATAGCTTTGTCACTTTCGGAGATAAACATTATTTCCGAAAGGAGACCCAAAAATTTCCCGGAAGTCCTCCTATATATATATATATATATATATATATATATATATATATATATATATATATATATATATATATATATATATATATATTGGGTATTCCAGACTTAGTAGAGTTATATGCCAATGCACTTGTTCGCAATAGTCCAAATGAAAGGATGTCGTTGCAACAAGATGGTGCATCACCCCATTACGATATTCCTCTCGGGGATTATTTAAATGAAACCTTAACACAAAAGTGGTTAGGAAGAAGAGGTTTCATAGAATAGCCTGAGATATTACCCGATCTTACACCTCTGCACTCTTTCTTGTGTGGACATCTGAAAAACAGAGTATACAAGACACAACCTTTGACTTCTAACGATTTAAGGGAAACAATAACCAGGGAAATTAGGAGCATAACACCGGAGGTCGGACACAAGTTTTACATAAGATTAATTCGCTGCCAGAAAAAAAATAGAGAAGACTTTGAACACTTAAATGTTCGAAACCTGCTCAATTGAAATGTATAAAAAGAAAAAATGTTTCTTTTTGAATAATTGTGAATTTCAGAATAAACGGGGATACGACTTTTGTGCCCAATTTTTTGGTACTATTAAACAGAGAAAAAGCTCTTTGAATATCTGTTGAAAAATTATGTTGTTGCTATTTGAAAAAAAACAAGGGCGGGGATGAAATAGTGAGGCGCGAAAATTACAACAGGGTAATAGTATGAAGACTGTCGAGGATGCCATACATAAGTAAACCACTTTGTAAGGTAACATGAAGAAAATTAATGATTTTATTAGGAAATCCAAAGACAGATTTTCTATTAATAATATATGTGACACACAATCAAAAGCTTCTTCATGTCTAGGTATACAACGTCCACCTACTTATCACGTTTCAACAAGATACTGGGTAAAGGAACATACATTTGAGGTAGTTAATCTTCCGACACAAAAGCCATGCCGATTTTCGGACACATATGGGCGTACATGTGCAGATATATCATTGACAAGGACATGTTCGAAGACCTTGGGAAAATTACAAATAATACATACAACATGTCTATAACTTTCGACAGCTGAGGTTTCATCTTTTTGTAACATCTACGTACCAAATTTGGTTACCATAGCTTTGTTATATTCGGAGTTAAACATTATTTCCGAAAGGAAACCCCAAATTTTCCCTGAAGGCTTTACAAAAATGTCCTAAAATTTGACAGATTTGGAGATAATGGATGTATTATTATGAGAGTACTCTGGAAGATTATGACTTGAGAACGCAAAATAATTTTTGTAGTCTGTGTAAACTTAACTACCTAGGTCAACGATGAGTTGTGTTTAAAAGCTTAAGCAGAATATATTAAATGTGATTTATAGGTGGCGCTGATGTATAATATTGTTCCGATCGCAAGAACCTTTAGAAATGGTATATATGTGTGACTTCTGATTGCAAGCTAATTTTAATATCATATTATGATAAAAGAGGAAAAAAACAATAACTCAAAAAATACAGCCCGCTTATTAAATGATCTAAATTTAAAAAAACAAGATTTTATATATCAGCATTACTATAACCATAACTTAAAAACAAACGAACAAGGCCCACAACATGTGCTCAAAAACGTTACCATTTGCGGCAATGCACATATCGAAACAATGTCGTGGTGCCTGATTACAAGAATCCAACAAAGAATTGCTATTTATAGCCGCACAACCAGAAAACATTTTATTAACTAGCTCTGTCATATCTTCTATTGGTTCAGCATACACCATGCCTTTTAATAAACCCCACAGGAAGAAATCGTTGGTGTTAAATCTGGCGATCGCGCTACTCAAGAGGTCCATTAGTTGCGATCCATCTTCCAGGGTAAATACTATTCAAGTACTCGGTAACTGATGTCGCATTACGAACAGGTGCCCCATCATGTTGCCATAACATTTTACGCCTTGTTACTCTAGCAAGCTTAGAATATCTTTGTTCAGAAACTTTAGGTAACGTTTGACTATTAGTGATCCTTCGGACAAAAGGGGGCCAATAAAATGCCCGTTTAAAATGCCAGACCAAACATTGACCGCGAACTTATTTTTATTGCCTGTTACCTTTGTCAATCTAGGCTTTCTGCGAGACCAGTAATGGCAATTATGTTTGTTGACGACGCCGTTATTGTGGAAATGGCTTTCGCTAGTCCATAAAATTTTATTTAAAAATCGTTCTCGGTCGCTACCATGGTAGACATTCGTGATACAAAGTTTAATCTTCTCTCAGAATCTCCAGGTCGTAAACGATGCACTAAGTGTACTTTATATGGGTGGAACTTATTTTTCAAAAGTATTCTTTTGCATGAGGATTAAGACATACTAGTTTCTTGTGAAATGTTTTTGAATCATATGTGCGGGAGTGCGTATTGTTCGACTGACAGCTCCTACATGTATGCAACCCCTGCATACACCGATTCATTTAGGCAGATTTACGATAATATACTGGTCGAGTATATGTATTTTATCCCGTAAGTGTTGAAGTTTATGCAATAGGCAATTTGCTTAACACCTTGGCTTGTTGATATAGTATACCTATGATTAAGTTAAAAGAAACCTTGTTTTGGATTTATAATATACGACCATTTTAAAGCAAACTGAATGACCAAACTAACAGACTTTTTCTGATATTTGAAAAAAAAATAATAAAAGGCACCTAAGAAGATTTATCGATTTGCTATAACAAAAAAGTGTTGACGCAGCAAGTGCGTTTTGGTTTTATATATATATATATATATATATATATATATATATATATATATATATATATATATATATATATATATATATATATATATATATATGCAGCAAATAAGCATTAAAAAAATAAATAAAAGACAGGTATTTCCTTATTTATTTTGTTCGTTATTGGAAAAGAAAGATAATAAATTTTTTTAAATAAATTTTCCGCCAATAAAGGCATTAAAAAATAATGTAAAAGACAGCTTTAAAAAAAAAATTTGGCAATAAAATAAGAACGTAGAAAGTTTATTAAAATCTGGTTTTTCTTTTAATCAATTTTTTTTAATGAAAAACTTGAATAAAATTCATACCTATCATTCCATTTTTTTACCACAATAACAGAACTGCCTGTCATTCTCCACACTTTCTTTGAGTATGGATATTGTAATTCAGGCTTACGACTATTTATATCTTCTTCAAAAACAACGATTTATCCATAAGTATATTTAAAAATAACTCGACATATTTTTTTAACACAAATAACTGATGGCATTCAATTTCCAGTGATTTTTTTTTTCATTGTCTATATGCATTTATAAAACAGAACTACTTAATCTTCTGCCCTCAACCATAAAATTTTCAAACAATTGTGCAACTATGCATTATTAAATGTGAGAAGGTAGATGCCATCAAAAATAACTTTCTTGAAAATAAGAAAATAATTGCTTAATAATAGGTGGCTTCACTTTAAATCACATTTGTAATTACAATATGAAATAAATCTTATATCAATCAATTTTTTTTAGTAGAAAATTAAGGTGAATCAGGATTGAAATTCATACATATTTAAATATAGGTATGATAATTAACTACCCATAAGTATGTCTATCTGTATCTAATAACTCAAACATATTTTTTTACAATATTTAAAGCAAAACAAAATCAAAATCAAACTAAACCTCAAAATATTGCTATGCAATTCGGTAAGCCAGTTTAAACATATAAAAGGTGCATATTGCCTCACATATAAATTGCCATTTTTAATTCAATTTCGCTTATATGTCATGTTTTGCAACTAGATATGAAGCAGAGATCAATATTAGGTTTTACACAACGAAAACAACGTTTCACCCAGTCGGCCAAACAAATACTGAAAAAACTCTGGACGCAGCAAGTGCGTTATGGTAGTGAATTTTCATAAAACTATTTTCTAATAGCAATAATGTGTTTTTTTTTAAGAAAGCAGGCATCACATTTGGTTACCAGTATAATCTATATAGTAAAAACAATGTGCCATGTTTCATCAAAATAACTTTATTGTTTAAAAATGTACAAAAATTTCCGAAAGTAAACTTAAGGTGTTCCCGAAAAAACTCGTTTCTTGGTCAACCTTATAGATTATTAGCAAATTGAGCTATTCAAATATTAAGCATTTGATCAAAATTCGCTACCATAACGCACTTTGTATCACCAACGACTTATGGGCCACCCTGTGATTGTAGAAATAATTTTTTAAGATGTAGCTCAAGACACCCTATAATTAATATATACAATTTTTTTTTTCATATCTTGTATAATAACAGATATATTGAGCTTTATTGATTTTTTTTACGAAAATTCTACAAAAATTATACACCATTAACGATAAACTCTATAGCTCAGACTACTGCCAAGAGTCAGAGAAAGGGTCTATTTGAAATGAATTTTCTGGAAACATTTTATTAAAATGAAGGACAATGACGGTTGAAACTAAGACATCAGGGTTTGTAAAACATTCTTCTTGAGACATTTTATTTCAATAGCCCGTATTAGATTCAAGTTATTTTCCTAAATGTTGCCAATTTTGACGTTTAAATCGCAACTTTGACGTTTTGTGAAAAGCCCCAATTTATTTTTGTTTAATTGCCTATAACTTTTTTGTCTTTTGACCTATACAGCTAAATTTTGGTAGGTAACTTGCCTAGGATGATATAAACCCGCGTATAAAATTTGGTTGCCCTTACTTTGTTAATTTTGGAGATATAAATTTTTTTCGAAAGAAAACACAAAATTTTCCGGGAAAACCTCGGCGTAATTTCTTGGCTAACGAACTTATCCAAGCCACTTGCGAAAGGAAGGTACTCACCAATTTTAACGTTTAAAATCGCGATTTTGACGTTTTGAGGAGAACCCAAAATTATTTTTCTTTAAATGCCTGTAACTTTTTTGTCCTTTAACCTACAAAGCTAAATTTTCGTGTACAACTTGCCTATAACGATATAAACCCGCGCATGAAATTTGGTTGCTCTTACTTTGTTAATTTTGAAATAATAAAAAAAATCAATTTTTTTCAAAAGAAAACACAAAATTTTCCGGGAAAACCTCGGCGGATTTTCCTGGCTAACGAACTTATCCAAGCCACTTGCGAAAGGAAGGTACTCACCAAGTTTTATCAAAATCGGTAAATTATTTTTTAAGTTATAGGTGTGACACACACACACACACACCATCACACACACACACACACACACACACACACACACACACACACACACACACACACACACACACACACACACACACACATATATATATATATATATATATATATATATATATATATATATATATATATATATATATATATATATATATATATATATATATATATATATATATATATATATATATATATATATATAAACATATAAAGTCTGAAACTGACCTCGGATTTGGGTTCCGGGGGTCCTAAATAGCGCTCATTTGAAGACATTTTTTTCAAAATTCAAAAGTCGGGATCTCCTCATTAGTGAATTTTTTTTAAGAAAATTCACTAAAAAGCGGTATTCTCGCTCGAATCACTGCTCTATTGTAGTGTCGACTAAATGATATGTCGGTCGAAAGAACTGTCGGCCCAACGATATGCCACGTGTGCGGGTTACTTTCCACAAGCTGTAGCACTTCTGCTGAACGTTGCTCATTCGTGATAACACTCACACAATTTGGTTTTGACTGATTGACGTTCCGTATGCAATCAGATTTCATTTTCAAAGTTTGAACTATTTTGTGATCCGGAGTCGTCCTGTTAGGGTATCGCCTCAAATATAATTTTAGATAATAATCATGTTATATTTTTTCTCGTTTGTGAATTGCACCATAATAATTTACTTTTTACTTGAAAAACTGAATTATAATGTATTGTTGACAGTTTGTATTTCTGACATGTCGCCGAGAAATTTAGTTGTGAGCCTACTACAGGCAATTGCGAGTTATACCAGATGGATATGAGTGATGTAGTGTAAGTATGCAGCTCTAACGAGAAGTCACTCAGCAGCGAAATATTTAGAATTTTCAAACTAGATATCCTTAGCTTAAACACTTGAGCAATCATTTTTTATTTTGTTTTATCTCCAATAAAGAGCGAACACTAATATCTTGACGACTACTTTGTATTCTATATCAACGATATCTATTTTTGTAGAATCTGATTAAAATAATTTTACATCAGCGCCACAGGTAAATTACGTTTAATGTATTCTGCTTAGTATTCTCAACAAAAGTCATCGTTGCCTAGGTCGTTAAATTTTCCGGACTAAAACAATAATTTGCGGTCCTCAACTTTTAATCTCCCAAAGTTTTATAATAGTACCTCCGTTATCTCAAAATCTGTCAACTTGCCGAAAATTTTTGATAAAACGAAAATTATTTAGAAATGACAGGTGATACCGAAAAAATACTCTTTAAAGTCAAATGCCACCGAATAATTTTTTTCGACGCCAGCGGCACCCACAATCTACATATGACATTTCTACGTTAGTTTGGTAAACGTATCCACCGATAGTCGCAGTTATTTGTTTTTTACAGAACTGAAAATTTATTCCTACTTGTTACCAACATATGTGGCCTGGGAGTTTTACGTTAATCACACTGTATATATATATATATATATATATATATATATATATATATATATATATATATATATATATATATATATATATATATATATATATATACAAGGTGGCGCATTGAAAACGAAACAAACCGATTTGCGTCCAGAGAATTTTGTTTAAGAAATTGAGGGGGACATGTTTTGACATAAAACTCAACTTTGCCACATCAACCACTTAAGGGTGGTGATAACAACCCTTACATTTTGAATAGGGAACATGGGGCGAGTGTTACATCATTTGAAAGCTCTTTCTTTTTTGAATTCAGCACACTATTTTTTTTTGAAGTTTTATCAACTCGTTTAAAAATTATTCACAGTTGGAACTTCAAGAACATTCATTGTGATAAGAAATGCACTAATTAGTCAATTTTTCGTTAAAAAAACTAAAAAACAAAACCAAACGTTCAGAAATGTTTATTTAGTTAAGTAAGTGTTCAAATTGTTGACCACCAGCTTCCATACAAAAATACAAATTTTGTTAAAAACCAACCTTGACATTCTGGAGCATTTGTGGTGTTATTAGATGGCATTCTTTAAAAATACGTCGTTGTAATTCTGCCTGGGACTCCGGTTCTGTTGCGTAAATTCTATTCTTTAAATGGCTTCATAGAAAGAAGTCTAACGGAGGTAAATCCGGTGATCTAGGGGGCCACTCAATAGCACCTCTACGCCCAATCCATTGTCCTGGAAAGTGTCTGTTCAAAAACTCCCTAACACGTTGTGAAAAAATGCTGAGGAGCTTCGTCTTGTTGAAACACTAACTGATTTTCTTGAATGTCAATTAGTAGAGGGTAAACGATATCTTCTAGTAACTCCAAATACGTTTTGCCACTTAAATTTCCATCAAGAAATATTGGTCAGATTAAACAGTCTCCAAAAATGCCAGTCCAGACATTCAATTTCTGTGGGGTTTGAGTGTGGACTTCGTGAAAATTTCTTGGATTATTATCTGCCCAATAACGACAATTATGACGATTGACTGTAGAGTTTAATAAAAACGTACACTCCTCTGAAAAACAGATATTTAACAGAAAGTTCCCGTTATCAGCTATTCGTGCAGTCATAACTTTACAAAACTCCAGCCGCTGATCAAAATCATCTTCATTCAGTTCTTGTACAAGATGAATTTTATACGGGTGAAATTTATGATGCTTCAATATTCGCTGAATAGTTCTTCTTTTGATGTTTGAAACAGTAGCCAATTTTCTCGTGCATAAAGTTGGGTCTGCAGCAATTTGTCCTAAAACTTCAATCTCAGTAGTCTCATTTATAACCGGAAATTCACGTTCAGGATCCCGTTTTTTGTTGGCTACTGAACCATTTTGTCGAAAAGTTGCAACTAACTCCAAAATGTATTTTCTGTTAACATGTTTGTTCTTATGTCGTTCATTAAAGAAATTTGCGGTACGGTTGGCACAGTCGTCGTTTTTGAAAAAAAAGTAATTATTTCAACGCTTTCTTCTACAGAATACACCATTGTGAAATTAATTTTTGGTAGTACTTAAAAGTATCAAACTGACCGATAAACTGAAACAATAAACCGTATTTCTCTCATTCCGATAGGAAATGTTCTGACAGTCAATTTGTTGTTTACAAACCAACAAAACATTGACTATCAGCACATTTCTTATCGAAATGAGTGAAATGCGTTTTTGCATCTTTAACTGTGAATGATTTTTAAACGAGTTAATAAAACCTCGAAAAAAATTTGTGTGCTGAATTTATAAAAGAGAGAGCTTTCAAATGATGTAACACTCGACCCATGTTCCCTATTTAAAATATAAGGGTTGTTATCACCACGCTTAAAGGGTTGATGTGACAAAGTTGAGTTTTATGTCAAAACCTGTCCTCTCAATATTAAAATTGACGTGTTTCAGCGTTTCTTAAAAAACATTCTCTGGGCGCAAATTGGTCTGTTTCATTTTCAGTGCGCCACCCTATATATATCATTAGTATCTCTTCTTAAAAATTAATTTTTAATTTCGAGGACAGTTCCAATAATTGTCATAGCAACGCTTTTTAGTGAATTTTCTTAGAAAAAATTCACTAATGAGGAGATCTCGACTTTTGAATTTTGAAAAAATTTCTTCAAATGAGCGCGATCTAGGACCCCTCGAACCCATATCCGGGGTCAGTTTCAATTTTTATATGTTTATATATATATATATATATATATATATATATATATATATATATATATATATATATATATATATATATATATATATATATATATATATATGTATCACACCGATAACTCAAAAAATAATGGGCCGATTTTGATAAAATTTGGCATGTACCTTTCTTTTGTAAATGGCTTGGATAAGTTCGTTAGCCAGGAAAATCGGACGAGGTTTTTCGGGAAAATTTTGAGTTTTCATTCGAAAAAAATTCTTATCTCAAAAAGTAATAAGCCGATTTTAATAAAATTTGGCATGTACCTTTCTTTTGTGAATGGCGTTGACAAGTTTGTTAGTCAAGAAAATCGGGCGAGGTTTTCCGGGAAAATTTTGAGTTTTCATTCGAAAAAAAATTTTATCTCAAAGAATAATAGGCCGATTTTGATAAAATTTGGCATGTTCCTTCCTTTTGTAAATGACTTTGACAAGTTCGTTAATCAAAAAAATCGGACGAGGTTTTCCGGGAAAATTTTAAGTTTTAATTTGAAAAAAAAATTTATCTTAAAAATAAGAAATCTATGATAACCAAATTTGGTAGGTAGGTTTACGATATAAAAAGTAAACTATACACCAAAATTTAGATTTCTATGTTACAAGAAAAAAAAGTTATAATAAAATATTTTGTGCCAGATCATTTCTATGAAAATTCACTACCATAACGCACTTGCTGCGTCCAGGATTTTTGTTTTTGTTTCCATAGACAATTAGAGAATGAAAGAATATGAACCAAAACTTGTGTTGGTTCTGGGACTTTGTAAAATATTTAAAAAAACAAATAAATACTGTTTATTATAAAATAACATTGTTTTTATTTACAGCGATAATATATACATTGATTTAAATTAACATGATCCACTCTTACAAATAACTATTCTTAAAACATCATTTATAGGAAGATTGTTTAGATATAATTAACAAATGCAATTAATTAAATTATAAAAATCTAACTAATATCACCCATCATGCAGGAAATCACATTCACACGACATCCACTCTGTATAAAATTTAAATTAAATAACAGCAGTATCATAATGAGCATTTTAAATACATGTTTGCATTATACCTCTTTCTTGAGTTTCACAAACTTATTTTCCAAATTTGGATGCTATCGAATACAATGAATTTAGAAGCTGCAAAGCTCTTGTATCACCATCTTCGTTATCCAAAGTTGAGTCTACAAGAATTTTAAAATCGTTCGAATTTTTTGAATTGTTGGAGGATACGGCACTGTTAGAACTGGCGAATTTTAAGGTCTCGTCTGTGTCCGATTCAGCACTGTCAATTTGTACGGCTCTGGTTTCAATGTCTTTTGTTACATTTTGACCACACTCGCTAATTAAAAGCAAAATTAATCGCCTTGTCAATGGGTTCGAATTAATTTCTTTCATCTTTGTCAAAAATTCATCTTCTGTTGTATTTAGCTTTCTGAGTATTCTCTGCAATTTATTGTTTTCTTCTGTCTTTGAGTTGTTCATAAAGTCAATCAGTATCCCTTGCACCTTAGACGAATTCAAGGCTAAGTTTGACAAACTATGTAGTTCGTAATTAACTTCGTTGTGAGGTTCTATGGGACTAAACGTTTCATCTAGTAGCGTTTCTTCTGTAGCTTCTTCAGTTACAGCGATTGGCTGTTCTGTTGTCGGGATGCTATAATTGATATCAACTGGATTGACAGACAAGGTAGAACGCCACAACTTAGTAACATCTGGGGATGTTGTCCAGTGATTTGGTGGTAAACTGCTGCTAGTAAACGTATAGTTGCTTTCATATTTTACTCTCTGTTTATCTTCTGATTTCAGACTATTAAATTGTGACACAAACGACTGGCTGTCTGCATGTTGCAAATTTTCGTCACCACTCAGGGAATTTTGTCCTCCCAAATTTGTATTTAATTTGGAATTATTGTTATTTAGCGCCAATATATAACCCCAGGTAGGACTAACAGAAGGAACCGTTGGAAAACTTTGCGGGTAACTAGACTTTGCATCTGCGTCTGAGAAGTTTAACAATTCATCATCTGGACTGGTTGTATCTTCTACATCAAGGGAGGGAGGTTCAGTTGGTCTTACCTCTTCCAATGATCTTTTAAATCCATCTGGGTCATCTAGGTATGCTGATAAAGCTTGAGTAAACATTTTGGCCAGTTGCCGTACCTGCGGAGTCTGTACAGGATTTTTAGAATGCTGACCTTCTAGGTCATTTTGTTCTTTACTTACTGTTTCATTTGTTGTTGAAGTATTAATGTCTTCAGTACTGGTATCTGGTTCGATTTCCCCAAACAATTCATTATACCTGTCCATTGTCATTTTTGTAAGAAGAGCTGTTAATCTCTCTTTCTCCTGTTTATCCATTTTTAACCGACCATTTTCATCCTTCTCTGCACCAATTCCATCTAAGGCATTTGCAAAATATGCTGCAAGTGTATGTAGAGTCTGTGGTCCTGCTGAAGGTGGAATAATGAGACCTGGTCTGGGTGTTTCTGATGAGTAATCTTCATTTTTTTCACTTGACACCTTCATAAGAGCCATGAGCATATTGTCAACGTTTTCGTAAACCAAATCAGAAATTTCATAAGAAGTTATGGTAGTGGATAATGGAGGTGCTGATGTAGTAAATGGGGCAGCACTTGATATAGCGTAAGTTGGTTGGGTTGGAGGTGGCGATGTAGGTGATCGGGTACTCAAAGACAGACCTGGTAGATCAGCCAACTCAAAGGGCCTAGGCTTTAAGATAGTTGAAAATTTAGCTGGTGCCTCTTGATTCACGTAGGTGTTTTTAACGTGTGGCAATTTTGTCGACGTCACCATGGTAGGATCTCTTGTAACAAAGAAACCGTTTGCAGAGAAAGGTCTTTTACTTTCAGCATTGCTTAAAATATCATTTACCTTTGTCGTTGAAGATATTTGGCCTTGCCGAGACGTTGTTGGCAAATAGGTATAGGGACTTCCAGAAAACGAAGATCTACCAGCATTGTTTGTTACTGATCTAACTGTAGTGGCAGATACAGAGTTTGGAATAGTACTTTGAACAAAGGAGCCTTTGTTATATTTGGTTGGTTTTTCTGTCGCTTGTTCCTTTGAAAAGGTACCCCACACAGTAGCATGATCAACTGTTTTGATAGTAGTTGACTGAAATTCAGGTCTCACTGTTGTTGGTCCTACTTTCACGGTACTTTTTCCATTATTAAATGATCCTGCTTTGGGAACATCTTCGGTACCACGAGCAAAAATATGCGTGGTTGAGTCAAATGGGGGTAAAGTTGGAGAAACTGAAATAACATTATTTGCTTGATATCTCTGTCCAGAAAAATCTTCCTTGCCTTTTTCTAATTCTGAAATGAGTCTATTCCGAATGGCTGATTCAACACTAAATACAGTAGTTGCCGGTGTGGTTGTTTTTACTTCAGTGTTAAATTGGTTTGTATTTTTCGCATATGTGGTGGTTCTAGAAGGATGTGACACATGTAGGAAAACATACTGATCTCCATTGTCCACACCTTGCCCTGTTATCAGATTTGTTGTTTTACCGGTGTTAAAAGTACCTTGTGTAGGACCAGTCGAAGTGTCAGGTGATAAAGTTGAAAACCCACTATAAGGTGTGGAATCTACATTCAAACTGCTTTCAAATTTGCTCTGCTTATGCGATGCAGTACTAGAGACAGAAGTGCTTGTTGGGTGAAGTATGACTGATGGATGTGCCTTTCCTCCACAATCAGCCACCTGTAGATCAACTGGGTTTAGTGAAAAGTTATTATAATTTAGCGTACTACTCTCTATAGGTTTTTTACTCTGTATATTGGAAAACTGATTTTGTGTCTGGCCGATATTAAAAGATCCTACAGTAGGCACAACAGCACTTCCCCTTCTTAACAAAGGCAGGCCTGTGGGTACCGAGACAGTAGGAAAAGCGCCGGTTGTGGGGAAATAAGTTTTGGCTGTAAAACTATTCCTTCCCGAACCCACACTGGTTTTATTCAGCCCTGTATTAAATGTACTAAATTTGTCAGGAGAAACATCGTTTCGGTGCTGGAAAGTTTTATAATTTTGACTTGAGTATGAATTTTTATCAAAACGGTTGTCAATGTCTTTTTCCCTAGCTTGCTCTGATTGAGGTGACACTTGATAATTGCCTGTAAATGCGTTTGGATTAGGGTCTAAATTTTGTCGTGTAAATGCTGAAGTAGGTAAATGTGATTTTTGCCCTTCAACTGACTTGTCTGGATAATTTCTAGTGAGTGAGCCTGTCGTAGACAAATACCCAGTAGTCTTACTTAATGCCTTGACTTCAAGAGGGCCACGATTCAAAGATCCAACAGTTGGTATAACTTCAGGACCCCTTCCTGGTAAAGGTGTAGTAGTTGTAAACGGAATAGAGTCCTTCCTTTCACCAGCATTGAAAATGTTTGTGGATTGATTAGGTAACGTAGCAGAAGTTCTTTCATTAACAGGAGGTAAACGAGTACTGGTATCCCCGGTGTTAAATCTTTCAATGGCGTATGGTGTGGTAAATGTGAATTTATCTGAAAAGGGTTGACGGGTTGTGTAAGAATAAGCATCGCTAGGGGCATTTGTTTCTGCCGAATATCTCTGATCGTTTTGTAGACCATTTGGTCCATTTTTGCCTAAATTAATGTTGTGCCGATTGTAACTGAATATGTTAGAATCTACTGGAGTTATAGTATTTAAATTTCTTTCGGTAGCAGCACTGATGGAACCTTCTCCCGTCGAATCAAATGATACAGAGAATTGACTTTGATGATTAAATCGAGCCGTACTTCTTTCTGTGGTTGGTCTGACAATATTATTGTTTTTTGTCGGCCCATATGGAATAGTGGAAATTCCCGACGCAGAAGGTGTGAATGGTCGAGGTTTTAAAGGAGTACCTACTCGGCTACCTACAAATGGCTTGCCGCTGTTTATAGGTTGAGTTGTTACGTAATCTGGAGTTACAGATGATATTGTAGTAAATCTTTCAGTATACGATTTGGGATCTATAGGTTTCGAGTAGCTTTGCCTGTGATTAGGATAAGGATTCCTGGCTTTTTTGTTGTCTTCATTTAAGCTGTTTGCAGAGTTTTTAAAAAACGAAGCAGATTCCTGAGTAATTTGTGATTCATCAGAGTCATCTGCTTCTAGCTTGCTGCTTATAATATCTTTTTTAGTTACAGATAAACTATTTTGGAAAGTTTCTTGCCGCGGCTTAGTTCCTTTGTTGCTATTTGTTACACTGTTGCTATTATCATAATCATCTAAATTCTTAGCATGTTTACTTCCCGTATTCGTTGATACTGAAGAAACTCTAGAAGTAGTATAACCAAATATATTTCTGTCTTGATTGTCATACTTATTTTCGGGTGTTACAATGTCTTGAACGGAGACTCTTGTAGATGTTGGGAATGTGAAGTCTCTTTGGTTAGTTTGAAGCTTACTATATTGGCCATTTTGATTAAAATTATTGTAGTTATTCTCGGCTTCACCCCTTTGATACAATCTATCCTTTTCAGTATTTCTAGAATAAGAATCCTTCTGATAATGTGGGGCCTGTGTTGTAGTTGTAGGCTCTGCTTTGTAAGGAATTGTGGTGGTTGTTCTTTGTCTTCTCCTATTGCTTCTATTGTTTCGATCTTGATTCGTGTTACCTTTTAGGCTCTCAGTATTATAAGTCGGTAAATCGGGGGCAGCGTTTGTGTTACTCTGTGCATTATTTACCCTTTTTTTAATAGCTCGCTGTGGGGTGTTAATTTCTCTGTCCGCAAAAGGTTTAACAGTATGTCTAGGGGAATCTCTTACATAATTTATATTTCTTCCTGGGTATGTATTATCTGTGTTATCGTCAGCATTATCATTTATGCCGTGGGTTCCTAAACTGTCAGTTAAAGATTTTTCGTGGCGTGTATTTTTTGGTCGGTCTAAAGTGTTTGCATTTGGAACTTTGTACTTCTTTCCATTTTGTATAGCTGAAACTGAAGAGTGTTCTTCAAGTCTCATTACAGCTCCATGGTTAACATCACCAGGACCACTTGTTACGCGCCTTGATGCTTTTGCTCTAACTTCATATTCTCTGAGTTGCTCCACACTTTCTACATATAAGTTAGGTGCATCGGTACAATTGACTTTGAACCACCATTCACAGATTAGGTCAGCTTGTTGAAATTGTGTGCCATTGGGACACAGAAAAGAGATCTTCTTGCCTTCTTCACAGATATGGAACACCTGTAACAAACATTATATTAACTAAAAGCTTACAATATGTAATTTAAATATTACAAAATACATGTAATAGGCCTGAACAATTATGTAAATAGCCATACATATAAAATATTTATATAACTATTAAAACGCTCACAATGACATCCTTGTGGAAACATTGGTTTTACTGTAACAAAATAGTCGACAGTGGTTCATAGAAACCTTCATTGGGTTATTAACTATAGACACCTATATTCGCAGAATATAAATGTTTTGAGCAGTACTTTAAGTAAAATGATATTCGGGCCTTTTTTTAGAGAAATTTGAATACCAAACGTTTTCTCATATTTTTACAAAATAAATTTTTGAAAGCATAAACTTGCCTTTAATTGGATATAAAAACCTGAGCTTTCACTTGGATAATTTACTGCAATGAAAGTACCGAATTGGCTAAACAACCAATTTCCTTAGAGGTTAATTGGAAGGAATGGCTCTTTAATTCATTGCCCTGCGTGCTCACCTGATTTCACGCCCTTGATCTAATTTACATAGGGGTTTGTGAAAAATTAGGTTCACAAAACATAGCCCCAAAATAAACCAGATTTTGAAAACCACATAAGCCACATCGTTTTAAGCGTGTGGAAGTATGGTAAAGGGGAAGAAAATCGAAAAAAAATTGTTAGATCAAACCTCATAAGAAATCTCAAAACATGTAAAAACCTGATTTGTGGAGGAAAAAAAATGTGTCGGTCCGTCCGTCTGTTGGTATGTAGGTAGGTCTCTCTGTTAGTTGCCTCGATAACTTTCGAAGTCATTGAACTATCGACTACAAATTTTGTACACGGGAAGAAATCAACCAACGAACGGTTCGGATTGTTTTTGAGCAAAGTCGCTTTTGGAGATGGATAGGAGGATTGTTTACACGTTAACATTGAAATGGAGTCAAGGTCGTCTCACGAGTTTTTTTTGGAATATAAATTCAACTATTACGACGGCCTTACATTTTCTGTGAAAATTTTAGTAGGGGTTAATCATGTAGGTATAAAATATTAAATTCTTTGATAATTGTGTAATCGATAGTAAATTTTATACACCGGTAGGTGCTCACAAATGGATCGTCTGGACTGTTTGTGAATAAAATCGCTTCAAAAAAGTCTGGATGCAGCAGGTGCGTTATGGTAGCTAATTTTCATAACATTGTTAATGTTAAATATGTTTTTTAAGAAAGACATCAAATTTAATTTTTACCTCTATAGAAGAGACAATGTACCGTACTTCATTAAACTAACTTTTTGTTTGAAAAAGTAGCTAAATTTTGCGAACATAAACTTAAAATTTTACCAAAAAAAAACCGGTCTGACTTTCCTCGCCAACGAACTTATCTAAACAATTTACACAAAAACTACATCTGTCAAGATATAATTATTCACAGAAAGCTTTTTGACAGACGTAAAAAATGTTTACATGAAAATGTTCAAACAATTGGTTTCATGAAAATACGCCACATTTTTTAAAAATTGGCCAAGTAATTTTGCACAAAAATTGAATAAAACTCTTTTTCCAAAAAGTCTTAAAAAAATTACACGAAAATTTTCTACACAAAGTTGTTCTCACTAAAATTCGAAAATATTTTTTCACGTTAATTCGCAAAGATTTTTTTACAATAACTTTTTATACGAAAATTTGCTGAAAAAAATACATAAAATTGATATTATGCACCTAATGTGGAATTACTATTGAAAAAAGGAGAAAATTTGAATGTGCTTAAAGAAAAATATAGGCGAAAAGATGTCTATTGATAGTTTACTTTATAATTGGAAAGTGGGTCTGTTAATAAAGGCGATTATTATTATTATTATTATTATTATTATTATTATTATTATTATTATTATTATTATTATTATTATTATTATTATTATTATTATTATTATTATTATTATTATTATTATTATTATTATTATTATTATTATTATTATTATTATTATTATTATTATTATTATTATTATTATTATTATTATTATTATTATTATTATTATTATTATTATTATTATTATTATTATCATTATTATTATTATTATTAATAAATACTCAGCTTTTCATGTCACAAGGTGGCAAAAATAACAAGGGTATTTAAGTCTGTCACTTTAAAGTTTCATTTGACATTTGTGAAAACATTTTATGAAAATGTAAATTTTGTACCAAAGTTAATTTAAATATATTTTTATATTTTTCCCCAAAAATTCGCTAAATAATCTCATAATCTGATCAGCTAATCTAATTAAAGTAAAAACTGACAAAAAAGTGTGTGAAACTGATCGCCACATGACGGTATGTGATTATAAATGTTATTTTTCCAAAACTATAGGTTTTAACTTTAGGTTTCTGGGTACAATACAAGATTTGAGGCAGGTGGCATGCCGTTTCTTCTAAAACATAAACTGTTCCATTTGAAAAAATTCATTCACGGATTATTTTTTTTCATTCGCCACTATTTAAGAGCGCGTGTATATGGCATTTTAATTTTTTTGAAGAATAATATAAACGAAAACCTTCCTAAATGCGTCATTTTCACCTGACTCCGAGTTCTATTGGTGAAAGCTGTCGTATCAGAATTTTTGATATGTGCCAAGAATGTGAATTCACTGGAAAACGAGGGACGATATCATTTTTTTTTCATATATATATATATATATATATATATATATATATATATATATATATATATATATATATATATATATATAGTTCGACGGAAAATACAATAATGCCATAATAAAAAGTGTGTTCCTGTAAAAAGAAAACTCGTATTACCAACGACTTATGGGTCACCACCCTGCGTTTGTAAAAATAATTTTGTAAGATGCGGCTCAAACCACCCTATAATTAACTTATAAAATATTTTTCCGTAATTGTATAATAACGGATATAATGAGCTTTACTGGAGAAATGCGCCACCACGTAAAACTCCCAGGTCACATATCTTGGTAACGAGTAGGGATTTTTCAACTATTTTGTTCTATCAAAAATTTCCGAAAGTTGACAAATTTTGAGATAATGGAGGTACTATAATGTAACTGGGAGATTAAAACTTGAGGCCGAAAAATAATGTTTGTAATCTGTGTATACTTAACGACCTAGGTCAACCATGACTTTTGTTTAAAAGCTTAAGCAGAATACATTAAACGTAATTTATAGGTGCCGCTGATGTAGAATAATTTTAATCACCAGATTCTGCAAAAATAGATATCGTTTATCGATTTAGAATACAAAGTAGTTTTAAAAATATTAGTGTTTGCCTTTTATTGCAGATAAAACAAAATAAAAAATGATTTCTCAAAAAAAAAAGAAATAGAGTTGGCTTAAGGATAAACTATGTAAAAAAACTTTGGAAAACAGCAGTTTTATAAATGTGCTAAACGAAGAATAATATTTTTTCTGGTGTTATAAACAATTGTTTTAAATTTACATACATTATTAAAACCGTAAGCGTTTAGTGCAAAAACGATGGTGAGACTTTGCAAAATTTTTTCAAATGAGTGCGAACTAGGACCCCTAGAACCCACATCCGGGGTGAGTTTCAATTCTTATATATATATATATATATATATATATATATATATATATATATATGTATATATATATATATATATATATATATATATATATATATATATATATATATATATAAGAAATTTGATGTATATATTTTCTTTGGAAAGACCTTACCACATACCAAAACTCAACTTTCTAAGTTTATAGAAAATTGAATTATTCAAATTTTGAATTTTCTTTTGAACAAATTTTTTCTCCAAAAATTACAAAGATATTTTAATGAAATTTGGTGGATATGTTGCCTTCGGAAAGACCTTCAACTCTCTAAGTTTATAGAAAATTGAGTTATTCAAATTTGAAACATTTAATAAAAATTCACTACCATAACGCACTTGCTGCGTCCCAAACTTTTTATAATTCGATTTTGATTAACAAAATATTAAAAAAACATAAGATTAAAAACTCTATACATGCTAAGAAAATTGTTCTCAATGTCACCAGACGAAGGCCTACTAATGCATTTTTTCTATGTCAAAAAATTTGCAAAAGGGCTAGGGCTATTTTTAGAAAGAAAGTAAGTACGCAACTGCATTCGGGAAACTTCGTAATAGATACATACGACATTTCATCAAAAAATAATAATTATTAACCACTTCAGAGAAGTTTATTTGCGTGACTTTTCTTATATCAAAACACCCTGTAGCTTTTATATTTATAATGCGATTTTTTTATCTAGCTCTTAAAAGATAGAAAATGAAGAAGTCTATAGATCCTGTGAAAATTTTTTCCTATGCCATTCGATCACGGCCTACCAAAACTATTTTCCTATGTCAAAAATTATAAAAAATATTTGCAGTTGATTTTAGGGGAAAATACGTACGCCACTGGATTCGTCATTCTTTAAAACTATCACCTACGAAATTTCATGAAAATAGATCTATTATTACGAACTATGAGAGTCAACAACATCTCTAGAGTCGAAGAAAAAAAGTTTATAAATGCTGTGACAAATGAAAATAGTTTTAGTAGACCGTAATCGAATGGCATAGGAAGTGATTTTCACAGGATAGATAGACTTATTCATTTTCTATCTTTTCAGATCTCGACAAAAGGAATCGCGTTATAAATATAAAAGTTACATGGTGTTTCCATATATCAAGGGTGATACAAATAAACTTCTCTGAAATGGTTGATAACTCCTCTTTTTTGATGAAATTTGGTATGTATCTATTTCGAGGTAAGCCGAATGCAGTGAGGTATATATTTTCTCTTTTAAGATGGCCCTAACCCTTTTTGCCATTTTTTCACCTAGAAAAACTTCATTGGTAGGCCTTGGTTAGATGACATTGAGAACACTTTTCACAGCATCTATAGAATTTTTCATCTCATAGTTTTTGATATTTTGCTCATGAAAATCTAATGACACATACAAAAGTTACAGAGGTGTTTCATCTTAAATGGGCCACACTGTATATATATATATATATATATATATATATATATATATATATATATATATATATATATATATATATATATATATATAATCTGTATCTATGTATGAGTTCAGCTCAAAAAAGTGAATATATTACAGACAGATACAAATTATTATTGAAAAGCTCTGCAGTTTCTCATGCGATTTATTTCTTCTAGGGATTTTTTTGTTGCATGACGTCGCAGAGAATTGCATTCTACTCGTTGTAGTACCTTTTTATTTGATACTTATATCAAGTAAGCTGTGGAGAAGAAGATGATCTATCATTTTGGACGTTTGCCTTATTAGGTTCAGAATGACATCGCATAGTGTACTGTATGTTACTAGACATACTCATTTGACACCCATATCAAGGCGGTTGTGAAAAGAAAGGTAATTCACCATTTTGGGGTGTCTGCCATATTGGATTTAGAACAATATTATATATACTTTATTGCATTATCACCGGACTAATACAGAGCTGTCAAACTTTAGCTTAATTAGAACTAGTCGAAATTGTTGTTGTTGTTGTTGTTGTGTTCGACGAAGGGATGGCCTCGGAAATCAAGTTCAGCCGGCCACAGTACATTCCAAGGATATACTTCAATTCTCTACATATTACAGAAATGTATAGTGTAGACTCATATACACATATATTAAGAGACAATCATAAACGCAGAAACATGGTAAAAATAATAAGTGGGTAATAAAGTAATTGTAGTCTCTATACTAAAGTTTTAAACTTATTAGCTTATTGTTTTTGTAATTAAATTACTGACGGGTGAAACGAATATGTGTGTTTTACATGTATAGATATATTGGAAACTATTAGTCAGTTTTTCTTCTTAAATTAATTGTACTGTTTTTTTTTCTGTTAAATTAATTGTGCTATTATGTTTTTTTTTTTTTTAATTGTACTATTATGATTTTTTTTCTTTTCTTTTTCTTTATTTTCTTTTTCTTTCTTTTGTTTCTGTTTTTTTTTCTCTTTTTTTTTTTGGGGAAAATAAAACTAGGACACTATGCGTCTCGGGGCCTATCGAGACGGCTTAGACATCACAAAGAGGGCCACGGCTAGGTGAGGGTAAACAGATGGTGAGACAGATGGATATTAACTATTTACAATTAATAGGACTTAAATCTAAAATAAACATATTTACAACTGGTGTATTTAACATAACTTAATTTAATATTTACAAACAAGATACTACTACTGCTTACAACCTTCTTTTTTTTTACATAATGATGGTTATAGGGTGATACCAGATTTATTCAGAAAATTAAATAGGCATCTGGCTATCGGTGCATTAACTATAGCCAGTATGTGGGTTAGATTTAATGGAAATTGCACTCCCAGAGCAATTAAGGATATGTATAGTTGGTTTCTTTGCGTATTTAAGAAAGAGCAAGAAAAAAGTAAATGGTTTAAATCAGCGACAGCTTGTCCATCACAAGCACAGGTATTACTTGCTTCTATCCCAATTCGATGTAGATGTGACTGAGATCTACCATGGTTGAATTTCATACGAGTTAACATTATATTAATATTTCTGCTATGACTAGCCCATTGTATTTCTAGGTTTTTTTTCTTAGGCAGTGTAGGATATAATAATCTATAATGATTAGTGGATGTTTCGGTATATTTTTTCCATTTTTCTTCCCACATTTTTAATAGCTGATCTTTTAGTGGGTTAAACAAATCAGCATAGGGAACATAGCTATCGATCGCATTGTCTTCAGCGGCCTGCTTGGCCAACGAATCAGCTATTTCGTTCCCGTGAATACCGGCATGGCCTTTTACCCATAAGTACTTAACTGTCCCGTATGTCCTAATCCTACCATTCATTTCTATGATTTGTCTTATTATGTCATTATGAAAATAAGTCATTCCTAGATTTTGAAGAGTCCTCAGCGCAGACTGTGAATCGCTTATAATAACAGAGTTTATTTCTTGTGCATTCAGGATCCATTTTAAAGCTTCGGCTATAGCATAAAGTTCTGCCGTATATATTGATGATAGAGGAGCTAAAGCAAATTTTAATTTAATATTATGGTTTTGAATATAAACTGAAGCACCTACACCAATTTCTGTTTTTGACCCATCTGTATAAATGTGATTACTGTTCTTAAAAGTACTCAAGTAGGATTGAAAGATTGATTTGTTCTGAGAATCTTGTTCTGCGTAGGATGGTATTAAGACTTCGAACTTTTGCAGAAATTGCTCATATTCGATTTTATACAGTGGTGGAATTAGAAATGTTCTAACATTTTCTTCAAAGACCATAGTTTTTTCAAAGGCGGTGGCTAAAGGCGGATCATTCTTTATTCTCCAGTATTTGTTGCAAAGTGTTTCTATAAAAAGTGAATATAAACTGCTTATCATAGATGGGTTTCTACTTCTCAATTTTATTAAATACTTATTAGCCAGAAAGGATATTCTAAGGTGTAAGGGTGGCTCTGAGGCTTCTGCAAAGACCGCCTCCGTTGGTGTAGATTTCATTGCTCCGATGCTCATGCGGAGTGCCTTTATCTGCACTCTTTCTAGCTGCAACATATTGGTTTTAGATGTTGATCCATAGAGTATGCAGCCGTAATCTAGAATAGATCTTATATAGGATCTATAGAATATTAGCGCTGTTAGTGTATCGGCACCCCAGTTTCTGTGTACTGTCGCCTTTAGAATGTTTATACCCTTTTCACACTTGCTCTTAAGATATTTGATGTGAGCAGTCCAAAGTAGTTTGCTATCTAAAATGAGTCCCAAATATTTATAAGTGCTTACCGTCTTAATTGTGTATGCGTTGGCACTTATATACCGAGGAAGTTGTAGTCTGTGTCTAGTGAAGCACATGATCGATGTTTTATCTTCATTTAGTTGGAACCCTCTCTCTTCCAGCCAACCATGTAAAACGTTTATTATATACCGTATTTGTATTACACAATCTGCATAATTATTCTGCGTTGTATATATGCAAAGGTCATCGGCAAACTGCAAACAGTTGATGTTTACGGGCCATAAACTATGAAGGTTTCTTGAATAAACGTTGAAGAGTAAAGGACTGAGTATTGAGCCCTGTGGAATTCCCTGGGCTATAGTTCTGCTTTCTGTCAATGTATTATCAGTTCTTCTAATACTAATCTCACGATTGTGAAAGAGTTGTACAATATTTAGGGCTACGTTGTTACTAAGGCCCACCTCCTCTAAATCTCTTTTAAGCAGTTTCAAATTAACGGCTTCATAGGCAGCTTTTATGTCAACAAAAAGGCATACAAGATATCGATTTTTGCTAAACGCACACTGAATATCAGTCACAAGTTGGGAAATTGCATCAGAGGTGCCCAGTCCTCTTCTAAAACCAAACAGGGTAGAATATTTGATTTTTCTCACAGTGCCATTCGAGTCTAAATTTTATTAGTCTTTCAAACACTTTGGTAATACATCTGAGAAGAGAGATAGGTCTATAGGATGTTGCTAACGTAGGATCTTTGCCATATTTATATATAAGGTGTATGACAATTTCCTTAAGCTCTTTTACGACAATCCCTTTTGTCCACCAGTCGTTAAATATGTCCAGTAGAAATTCTTTAGCTTTATGTGGTAGGTTGCTAAGAATTCTGTATGTAATTCTGTCGAGGCCTGGAGCTGTGTTCGATGTATTTTTCATTGCGAGATCCAATTCCTGCATGGTAAAAGCTTTGCTTAAGTGGTTTTCTAACTCTGATTCATTAAACATTCCAAGGTGATCTGCAGCGCCAGGTGGTGCAATCAATTGCATTATCTCGTCTGTTGGTGGGTCTTCTATTACTGTATTGTTTCCAATTTCACTATTATTAATTCTTTTGATAAAGCTCCAAATAGATGAGAGTGACGTATTTTTATTTAAGTTGTTTACAAAGCGTTTCCACGCAGCACGACTTTTTTGTTTGAATGTCCTTTTGGCTCTGGCTTCAACTATTTTGTACTGGATGTAATTTTCATAATTCGACACTCTTTTATAGGCGTGTAATGCTTGCTTGCGTTTGTTGTAAATTACTTCACAGTCTAAATCCCACCAGACTGGATGTCTGTGGGCCTCATTTACAACCTTATTTTGTTTCATTGAGTAGTCTGCGGCTAAAAAGATTGCATTGGTTAATTTCTTGAACTTGTCCTCTGTTGTCAGATTGCTATCCGAGTCCAGTGTTTTATCTATGATATCCTGAAACCGTAGCCAATCAGCTGTTGATTCAACCCATCTAACATAGGGAGTATTTCTTTTTGTGTGAAACGTTTGTTTTACCACTATAGATATGACGTAATGATCTGAGCCAAGGCTTTCTGTCTGTACATTCCAATGTGCCTCGCCTGCCAAATCTGGGGTAGCCATAGTTATGTCTACCACTGACGGATTTTCATGTGGACGGGAGATCCTAGTTGGCGAACCATTATTTATAATTACAAGATTTGTTTCGTCTATCGCCTCGCTGAGTTCCGAACCCTGATTATCATCATTCGGTGAACCCCACAGGCTATGCTTTGAGTTGAAATCCCCACCAATTAATGTTTTACCATTAAATTGCCTAAACAATTGTACCCACTGAGATTTTCGTACGATAATTTCTGGAGGTTTGTAGACGCAGACAATATTAATACCTAAATTCGTAAGTTTAATAGCACACACATCGGTCTCACCGCCAGCATTAAAATTTAAGGTAAATACTTCATAGTTAAGTTTTTCAGAGACCAAAATTCCAACACCACCACCTCTTCGACCTAATCGGTCTTTTCTGACTAAATTATAGTTATTAAATTTAAAATTAGTATTTGTAGGTTTTAACCATGTTTCGCTAATCATGACAATGTCTATCTTATTATCCGATAAGTATTTACTAAGGTTACATCTATTTTGGAGTATAGAACGTGAATTCCATTGCACGATATTTAGAGAAGAATTGAGCCGACTGGACATGTCAGAATGAGGTGTCCCCATCGCTGTCGCTTTCCCTATTACGAGATATCATAGATGATATAGTATTTTTAATATTTAATTTGTCTAATATTACTTTGGAATGATGTGGAGAAATGTGTTCCACCAGGTCTGTAAACAAACCCATCATCTGTTCTGTTAGTCTATTTTTATAGCGAACGAATTCATCTCGATATGGGTTTGGAGTTACCGGTTGGGAGAGGAATATTCTCTTTTGTGGTCGTGATGAAGAGGGATGAATGATCTCTGGGGATTTTTCGTGTTTGCGTTTTTTACTTTCACTGCTTGTGTTTAATCTCAGTTTACGTGGGGGTTGTCTGTATGTATTTATTTGGGAGCTACTATTTGAAGCAAAACTTTGTACGGTTTTTGGGGGGGAGGGGTTAGATGTTATCGGTAGTGAAGGGTATTGATTGAGATCATTTAAAGCTTGAAAGCGATTGCTGGTGACAACTTTGGAGTAAGAAGGGTTATTCTCAATAGTTTGGGCTTCCTTAAAAGTGATATTTTTCTCTGCCATGATTTGTTTTATTCTTTTTTGTTTTCCAAAGACAGGACAAGACCTAGATAATGTGGAATGTGAGTTATTCTGACAATATACGCAAAATATTTTGTTAGCACAAATTTCTCCCACTCCATGTTCCTCACTACAGGTTTTACACCTCGCTACACGACTGTTGCACATTTTCTTCGAGTGTCCGTACCTTAAACAGTTCGTACACTGAATGACGGGATGAACGTATGGTTCTACTTCTAAATTAGCGCCATTGATTCTTATGTATCTGGGAAGGTTATTTCCTACAAAGGATACAATAATAATTTGTCTCTTCACTAATTTGTTCTCACCTCTTTCATCAGTTACTCTCTTTTGCATTCGTCTAACTTCCGTTACCTCGACTGGAGATTCTATCTGTTTAAGTAAGTATTCTTCATCAAAGACTGTGTCTACGTACCTAACAATACCTCTCCTATGCGTGAAAAATTTTGGTATGTAAGCTATTAACCCATTTTGTGTTAGAAGTTCATTGTTGACCATCTGATTAGCTATAGACGCTGTTTTGAAGATAACCTTAACACGGTTTATTCCTACTGATTTTATATCAATAATGTCATTTTTAAATTCTGTATTTGCCATCAAATGGTGACCTGCGGTTATGGGAAATAATCTAGCAAAATTATTTTCTTTATGTTGAATAAATACACAGTAGGGGGAAACATCCGATGAACGGTATTTATTATTGAAGTCAATATACGGGTTATTATCTTTAGGTGATAAAGATTTATATTCACATACCTGTGAGGCCTGCTTGCCTGTATTACTGGGAGGCGGGTCCCCGCCCCCCTCCTCGTCGTCCATAACTTACCTTCTGCTTTACAGATTTACTTATTTATATGCACTTAAAACACTATATTTGTGTAAAATTACGAGATAAACTAAATATTATTTATTAACAGAGTACCTTTACGATTAATTATTTGTTGAATATTGTTTCAATCAAACAAAAACACTATTAAAATACGCACGTATTATCGTAGGTGTGAGCACTACAGAATACGAACGTGTACTGTGTAGTCGAAATTATGATTGCAGGATTTCTTCCGGACAGAGAAAACGAGTTAATGAAAGCGTTTTGAAAATTGACATGTTTCTATTAAAAATGGAGTAAGATATATTTTCAGAACTTTATAGGAATAGAAATACGAATATTACTAAAAAACTGTAATTTTCTCATGAAATTTAGCTCTGGGTTGATTATGGATGGGTTAAACAGTCTTACTGAGGAGAGTAGATTATTGCAGCCGTGTAGAAGTTAAATTTAATTCGCAGCACTTTGTTTGTCGTCAAACTAACACAATATATAGACTGTTTAGTTTCTTTCCTTTTAGCCAGTAAAAATTAATAGTGTATGTTAAATTAGATGCAATGTTTGTTAAATATTCAATTATCAACCGGTACATTGTACATCCGAAGTAAGTGAAAGTAAAGAGATATGTTAAATGCGTGCTGGCTCACAGCATATGTTAATCGCATTCTTATAAAGGTAATTATAGGGTACTAATTAACATTATATGTCTACATTACGCACTTCCTACATTCCATTTAGTGGCTACAAGTTTAAATATATTTTCAAACTCCTTAGAATAAATCTCACTACATACATAGAAAAAGATGTATAACTTTTTACCTAGCTATCACATCTTTATTTACTTAAAAATGATGTTTCTAATTTATTTTGTTTACCTATTCAACGATCAGTGGAAATAAGGAAGAAGGAGTGTATAATTTTTAATGAATTTTTGATGCTAATTACGCTATTTTTAAATTTAGAAAATAAATTGAATTTAGCGTAACTAGCCTTGTCCTTAACCCACGCCCGGCATCAGTTTCAAACTTTGTAGGCTTATATATATATATATATATATATATATATATATATATATATATATATATATATATATATATATATATATATATATATACATATATATAAATATATATATATATATATATATATATATATATATATATATATATATATATATATATATATATATATATATATATATATATATATATATATATATATATTCGTGGTTGGTTTTTTCGTGAAGAGTTATGTTATAATTTACTGGGTTTAGATTTGCGGAAACTTCTTCATTTTTAGACAAAAATTAAAACATTTGTGTTTTTGATTCAACTATGTTTCGCCGCCTCATGCGCGGCTTCATCGGATTTTTTTATTTCTTTATGTTATTTTATATTAATCTATTAACAGTGTAAAAAACAGTGAATTCCACATTTAAGGTTGAGAGCTGTGTGTCACACTATCACTCAACTGTCATTGCCGGAACATATATCTTGCTATAGTTTATTGGAAATTTTAATCTTTAAGTATGTTATTCTCTGTAGAGAAGACATTTTGTATTATTATCCACCTATATATAAATATATATATATATATATATATATATATATATATATATATATATATATATATATATATATATATATATATATAGGGTGGCGCATTGAAAACGAAACACAGACCGATTTGCGTCCAGAGATTTTTTTTAAGAAACGCTGAAATACGTCAATTTTAATATTGAGGGGGACATGTTTTGACATAAAACTCAACTTCGTCACATCAACCCCTTAAGGGTGGTGATAACAACCCATATATTTTAAATAGAGGACATGAGTCGAGTGTTACATCATTTGAAAGCTCTTTCTTTTGTGAATTCAGCACACTAATTTTTTTGGAAGTTTTATCAACTCGTTTAAAAATTATTTACAGTTGGAGTGCAAGAAGGTATTTCATTCATTGTGATAAGAAATGCACTAATTAGTCAATTTTTCGTTAATACAAATAAAAAACAAAACCAAACGTTGAAAAATGTTTATTCAGTTAAGTAAGTGCTTAAATTGTTGACCACTAGCTTCCATAGAAAAGTTGTTTAAAACGAGCTGTAACATTCTGGAGCATTTGTGGAGTTATAAGACGGCATTTTTTAACAATGGATCGCCGTAATTCTTCCTGAGGCTCCGGTTCTGTTGCGTAAATTCTACTCTTTAAATGACCCCATAGAAAGAAGTCTAAAGGAGTTACATCCGGTGATCTAGGGGGGGCACTTAATAGCACCTCTACGCCCAATCCATTGTCCTGGAAACTTTGTGTTTAAAAACTCCCTAACACGTTGTAAAAAATGCAGAGGAGCTCCATCTTGTTGAAACACTAATTAATTTTCTTAATAGCGATCACCATTTTCAACAGTGTCAATTAGTAGAGGGTAAACGATATCTTCTAGTTACTCCAAATACGTTTCGCTACTTAAATTGCGATCAAGAAAAATTGGTCTCCAAAAATGCCAGCACAGACATTCAATTTCTGTGGAGTTTGAGTGTGGACTTCGTGAAAATTTCTAGGATTATTATCTGCCCAATAACGACAATTATGACGATTGTCTGTAGAGTTTAATAAAAACGTACACTCGTCTGAAAAACAGATATTGGACAGAAAGTTCCAGTTATCAGCTATTCGTGCAGTCATAACTTCACATAACTCCAGCCGCCGATCAAAGTCATCTTCATTCAGTTGTTGTACATGATGAATTTTATACGGGTGAAATTTATGATGCTTCAATATTCGCTGAATAGTTCTTCCTTTGATGTTTGAAACAGTGGCCAATTTTCTCGTGCTCAAAGTTGGGTCTGCAGCAATTTGTGCTAAAACTTCAATCTCAGTAGTCTCATTTTTAACAGGAAATTCACGTTCAGGATCCCGTTCTTTGTTGGCTACTGAACCACTTTGTCGAAACTTTGCAACTAACTCCAAAATGTATTTTCTATTAACATGTCTGTTCGGATGTCGTTCATTAAACAAATTTGCGGTACGGTTGGCAGAGTCATCGTTTTTGAAAAAAAGAGTAATTATTTCAACTCTTTCTTCTACAGAATACACCATTGCGAAATTAGTTTTCGGTAGTACTATCAGGTATCAAACCGACTGATAAACTGAAATAATAAACCGCATTTCTCTCATTTTGATAAGAAATGTTCTGATAGTCAATTTTTTGTTTACAAACCAACAAAATATTGATTATCAGCACATTTCTTATCGGAATGAGTGAAATGCGTTCTTGGATCTTCAACTGTGAATAATTTTTAAACGAGTTGATAAAGCTTCCAAAAAAATTAGTTTGGTAAATTCAGAAAAGAAAGAGCCTTCAAATGATGTAACACTCGACCCATGTTCCCTATTTAAAATATAAGGCTTGTTATCACCACCCTTAACGGGTTGATGTGACAAAGTTGTGTTTTATGTCAAAACATGTCCCCCTCAATATTAAAATTGACTTGTTTCAGCGTTTCTTAAAAAAATATATCTGGACGCAAATCGGTCTGTTTCGTTTTCAATGCGCCACCCTATATATAGAGGTGTCCAGTAAATAATGGATCATCCTGAAACGGGTAATAGCTCAGCTTATGATTATCAAATCAGACGCTATATGTATCCTTAGAAAAGATAATAGTTTTTTCAAAATGTGACAATCTACATTTCTCTTTTGAAATAAAAGATATTGTTATTAAAATGCTTAAAGAGCTAGTTTTGCAAAATTAATAGTCTGATCAAAATGTGCTTTTTCTCAAATTCATTGTAGTAAAATGATGAAATAAAATAACATTTTTACATTTAAGCTCCCACAACATGAGGGATGACAGATCCCAGTAGATATTTTTAATCTGTGTACGGGAATCCAAGAAAACCTGCCCTCGTATTAGGGGCATTTAAAAAGGTGTGAAATATAATAAAAAGCATATTCAATAATTTTTTCAATAACAGATCTAATACAGACATTCCATTTCTGATTCAGTCTAACAACCAAATTCATGTAGGACATCATAGTTTAAAAACAGGATTTTTTGAGTTAGAAAAATATTAATTTAACTGATTAGCATAATCCAGTTCATATAAAAATTTTGTGTTGCTTAATTCACTAAGTCTCCTTTAAATCAGCTGAGTGACAATAAAAATGTAATTGGTTCTTTATTGGTGACTTTTTACTATTTCTAAACGCGCGACTACGTTGAAAAACAAATATTTTTAAGTTTTCTTACCTGACAATCTGTTTCTAAGTCGGCGTAGTATCCAGACTCCATATTCTGACAGCTAAATGAAGTTCTGGGTATATGTGACAATATAGGAAAGTCAATGCCTGGTGTGCCTTCCACGCCTAGAAGCCAAAAAATGTGAATTATTACTTTTGTCAACATCACAGGTCCAGAAAAGTTTATAATTTATGTTCTTATACGTTCACGTCAATGAACTGCCCAGCTGACTTTGATTAATAAAAATTCATTATTTAGTTCTAGTTTTTAGTGAATTTTTGTAGAAAAAGTTCACTAGCGGGGAGATCGCGACTTTATACTTAACAAAAAATTATTTAAATGAGTATGAGCAACTAGGGCCGATTTAAATCAACTTTGGTGAGTACCTACTTTTTCCAAGTTGCAAGTTCGTTGACCAGGAAAATCGGATCAGTTTTTCGCGAAAACTTTGGGTTTTCTGGTGGAAAATTTTTCTTTCTCGGCAAATAAAGACACGTGTGCATTTTCATATAAAAAGTTATTGTAATGTTTGCGAGTTCACGTAAGAAATTTTGTTCCAATTTTCTAGAAAAAATTTATTTAACAAATTTTAGTGCAAAGATATCTAGTCAGCTTTTCCGGAAATTTATTTCGATGTTTTCGGCAAAGTTTTGCCAAATTTTTGTTAAATGCTATTGATTGTGAATTGAACTGCGAAAAATGTATTGCCGAATTCACATAAAAAATTGTGTTCGAATTTTTTGGTTGTCAAATTTTTGTGTAAGAAACTTTTTTAACTTTTTCGTAAAAATATTTTTTATATAATTTTTGTGTAAGGTTACTTAGCCAATCTTTGTAAACAAAATGGTAAATTTTCGTTAAACAAATATCTATGGAAACATTTTTCTTAGTTTCTGTTAAAAAGCTTTCTGTGAATAATTATATCTTCGCTGGCGTAGTTTTTGTGTAAATTTCTTGGTTAAGTTCGTTGGCCAGGAAAGTCAGTTCAGTTTTTTCGGGAAGATTTTATGTTTATCTTCTGGCAATTTTTGTAGCTTTTCGAACAACTAGTTATTTTTTGTAAATAGGGTACATTAATTCTACTATAAAGGTTAACATATCTAATAAATTTGAGGTTTTTCTTAAAGAAACACTTCTATGAAAATTCGCTATTATAAGGTATTTGTTGCGTCCAGACTTTTCCATCATAATCTTCTTAGATGTGTAAAAAAATCTATTTGAAATGCTGTTTTGCATTTTCAAAATGTTAGGGAAAGGCTAAAGAAAGGCAACTTTAAGACCTCAGATTGCCTACTTCTTAGATGGGCGAATAATGAAAGATTAGTTTGCTGTAGTGCAAATCTCACTGAAAATCATCTCTAAGGTCTCAGTGTATCCAACATTAGACCTGACTCCCGCTTGAAGCTGCTTTGGTATTTATAACAGGACTCTATTTTGGACATGGTTCAACCCGACAACCGACAACTGACAATAAGTATTTCTTATCTATATACTGTGTGGAAATAAATTAACGGATACATTTAATAACGTCGTTAAAAATAATTTTCTGGAAAAAATCTCGAAAGAGTGTAAAGATTGTACTAATTTTATGTTATACTATATTATTTTTAAACTTTTAACCGACTTCAAAAAAAGAGGTATGTATTTTTTTTGTATATATGTTCACCGATATTTTTATCTATTGGGGACCAATTTTACAAAACACTATTTTGTTTGAAGGGGTATACCCCTGAGGTGATCTCATTTTCACCAAGTCAACATCTGATAATGGGATCCCAAAAAATCGCGTGAAATCATCAACAACAAAAAATTATGTATGTTCACCGATATTTTCGTCAATTGTGGACCAAATTTAAACAATATATTTTTGCTGTTGTAAAGGGTCGAGTCTTAAGGTGGTCCCATTTTCACCAAGTCATGATCTGATGACGAAATCTCAGAGAAATCGACGGAAATCGTCCAAAGAAATTGCAATTTTCAAAAACATTTTTTGTTTGAAAGGGTATACTTCTGAGCTGGTCCCATTTTCAACAAGTCAGCATCTGATAATGGGCTCTCAGAGAAATCTAGGGAAATCCTCTTATCATCTATGTAACTTAAAGTATTACTGCAATAAGAATTGACTATAATATAGCAGTTTTCTAATATCGTACTCACTACGCACGTATATTTACAATAAAAATGGAAAAATAAACAAACTTTAAAAAAAAATTAACCAACTTCAGGATGGGCACTAAAAAGCGAAAAAAACTGAATACAGGTTTAATTCAAAAGACAAAAACTAATCTAAATAAAATATTATCATATTTGCTACCTACTTATTTCTTTGAAGTCGGTGCCAAGCCAGAAACACAATAATACGTAGCGATATAAACAGTTTAGTTAATAACATATTATAGGTCTGTTGAGATATATTAATGATCAAAGACCAACCCGCGCTCACGCATTCCGTCGCGTGTGCGTTGAAATTTGCGATGTGGCGGGAGTGGACCTAGTCTATTTACCTACTACCCAATTGGCTTGGCACCGATTTCAGACAGAGAAGTAGGTAGCGCATATAATAATACTTCGTTTAAATTACTTTATGTCTTTTTAATTAAACCTGTAATCCAGTTATTTTTCGATTTTAGTGCCCATTTTAAAGTCGGTTTAATTTTTTTTTTTAATTTACTTATCATCTTGTTACGTCATTTGTTTTTCAAGTTATGACGTCATCGATATTTTTCTAAGTGACAACTTATTTTTTATTATTGATTTTCATAATACTTTTTATTCTCTTTGCAACGGTATAAAACTTTTTAAATGATACGTTTGAAAAAAAATGAGGAAAAGACCCTACAGATTTCTTTATTTTATTAACGCCAGCATTAGTTACAAAAATAGGCAGAGAAAAAACGAGTTTTACTACATTAGATGTTCAACGTCATGATCTTGTATAAACTGACAATACCCGAGACGATTGTAAAATTAATTTTTCACATTATGCAATGCTTGCGGTGATATCAACCTAATCTCATATTTATTTTTCCTTAAGATTTCTAAATTATTGGGTCGATTGTTATAAACTTTATTCTTAAGTACCCCCAAAGAAATAAGTCTAAAGGTGTTTAATTCGGATACCTCGCTGGCCAATCTTTTAGACCTCCACTTCCTATTCATCTTCCTGGTAAAACTTGGTCCAACTAGCTTCCAAAATAAATTGCATAATGTGGTAAAGCACCATCATGTTGCAACCAAACCTTATTGTTTAGTAAGCCAGGATTGTCTGCATTGGGTAATGATACAGCCTGATCAGGCATAGATTGCAACTGTAAAAATTGCAGGTACTTATCTTCTGTTAAATTATTTTCAAAAAAGAATGGGCTTATATGATGGTCGTCAATAATTTCCGTCTATAGAGTAACCTTTTACGGATGATGTGTGTGAACTTCTCACATCCAATGAGGATTTTCTCTACCCCAATCTCTATAATTCTGTCTATTGACCGTTATGTTTGAACAAAATGCTGCTTCGTCTGAAAGAAGACGCTGGGAAAACAATTGGATCTTGAAGACATAATTCCATAATCTTTTCACAGAATTCTTTTCTACGGTCAAAGTCGTATTCTGCCAACTCATAACTGATTTTATCTTATATCTGTGAAATTTTTAATACCATGCGACGTCCACTTTCTGGAAGATTCTTTACAGCACCATGTTCACGAAATTTGTTTTAAATCAAACTAACAGTTGATTAATTTAACGGCAGATCCGGGTACTTTTCTCCAAAAGGACATACTTCTTAATCTGTCCTGACTTTATTGCCATATCCGATTATCATTAAAACCTCAATTCTCTGTCTCTCGCTCTGTTGAACCATTTCTATTAGCAAAAAGTAAATCCTACTGTAAAATAAGCATTTATTGTTGAGTTTAGAAAGCGACCATCATGTAATTAACCGAACACATTGCACTTTTCTGTACTTAAATGTAGCAACACAAAACACGAAGTTTATCATTTTGTAAGATCTATAATGCATGCAGTCCTCACGTGCATAAATAGTACATAGAACCGAAACCCATGAGTACCAACATTATGAAGCAATAACAGAAAATTATTTTAAACACATAATTTTTACAAACTGAGAAAAAACTACAAATGATTGTTTAAAAATGTATAATTATCCCATATTGCTAAATTTAACTTATTACTACAGTGAACCATCTTAGCATCTTCTAATAATAATTAGGGTCAAGCGTAAAACTATTTAAGAGATTAGTGTTAATAAATACGTGATAGTTTTTATAGGTAAATAGTTTTAATGAAATATTGCTAAATACTCGTACAGCTTCGGTTCATCAAACCTCGACTTTGACAGGAATTTCGGATGCCTCTATTATTATTATTAAGCGTTATGGAAGTAAATTGGTCACGAAAGTTCAGCACCCATCTGTAATTTATAATTATCAAATCAAAACAGATGTCAGAGATGTTTGCAGAAATATATGTTAACTGATAAATTATAATTATTTTTCAATTAAGTACGACGTAAATGTTTATAGCCCGATAATCTCAGTAAAAGTTTATGAATATTTTTAATAAGAGTATTGAATATAGCTCTGAATAAAAACAAAGGTTAAAAAAAGTTTTTACATGTGGAACAGTCAAATGGAATAAATTCAGTATCTTAATTATTACGCATATTCAACAGAGTTTAGACGCATCATGCGTTATGAAAGTGAATTTTTATTTAAATGTTTTTGATAGAAAATATGTTTTTAATGCAAGCAGGTATCAACTTCGTTAACCGTATAACCTATACAAGATGGCGCATTGAAAACGAAGCAGACCGATTTGCGTCCCGAGAATATTTTTTTAAGAAACGCTGAAACACGTCAATTTTAATATTGAGGGGGACATGTTTTGACATAAAACTCAACTTTGTCACATCAACCCCTTAAGGGTAGTGATAACAACCCTTATATTTTAAATAGGCAACATGGGTTGAGTGTTACATCATTTCAAAGCGCTTTCTTTTTTAAATTCAGCACATTAATATTTTTGGAAGTTTTGTCAGCTCGTTTAAAAATTATTCACAGTTGGAGCAGCAAGAACGTATTTCATTCCTTGTGATAAGAAATACACTAATTAGACAATTTTTCATTAAAAAAAACTAAAAAACAAAACCAAACGTTCAAAAATGTTTATTCAGTTAAGTAAGTGTTCAAATTGTTGACCACCAGCTTCCATACAAAAGTACAAAATTTGTTCAAAACGAGCTCTGACATTCTGGAGCATTTGTGGAGTTATTAGACGGCATTCTTCAACAATGCGTCTTCGTAATTCTTCCAGAGACTCCGGTTTTGTTGCGTAAATTAAACTCTTTAAATGGTCCCATACAAAGAAGTGTGCGATCTAGGGGGGCACTCAATAGCACCTCTACGCCCAATCCATTGCTCTGGAAACTCTCTGTTCAAAAACTCCTAACACGTTGTGAAAAATCCGGAGGAGCTCCATCTTGTTGAAACACTAATTGATTTTCTTGATAGCGATCATCATTTTCAACAATGTCAATTAGTAGAGGGTAAACGATATATTCTAGTAACTCCAAATACGTTTCTCCACTCAAATTGCCATTAAAAAAAAATGGTCCGATTAAACGGTCTCCAAAAATGCCACTCCAGACATTTAATTTCTGTGGAGTTTGAGTGTGTACTTCGTGAAAATTTCTTGGATTATTATCTGCCCAATAACGACAATTATGAAGACTGACTGTAAAGTTTAATAAAAACGTACACTCGTCTGAAAGAGCTATTGAACAGAAAGTTCCCGTTATCAGCTATTCGTGCAGTCATAACTTCAGAAAACTCCAGCCGCCGATCAAAATCATCTTCATTCAGTTGTTGTACAAGATGAATTTTATACGGGTGAAATTTATGATGGTTCAATATTCGCTGAATAGTTCTTCTTTTGATGTTTGAAACAATGGCGAATTTTCTCGTGTTCAAAGTTGGGTCTGCAGCAATTTATCCTAAAACTTCAATCGCAGTAGTCTTATTTCTAACCGGAAATTCACGTTCAGAGTCCCGTTTTTTGTTGGCTACTGAATGTATTTTCTGGTAACATGTCTATTCAGATGTCGTTCATTAAACAAATTTGCAGTACGGTTGGCACAGTCAAATTTTTTGAAAAAAAGAATAATTATTTTAACTCTTTCTTCTACAGAATACACCATTGTGAAATTAACTTTCGGTAGTACTACCAAGTATCAAACCGACCGATAAACTGAAATAATAAACCGCATTTCTCTCATTCCGATAAGAAATGTTCTGATCGTCAATTTTTTGTTTACAAACCAACAAAACATTGAATATCAGCACATTTCTTATCGGAATGAGTAAATTGCGTTTTTGAACCTTCAACTGTGAATAATTTCTAAACGAGTTGATAAAACTTCCACAAAATTAGTGTGCTGAATTCAGAAAAGAAAGAGCTTTCAAATGATGAAACACTCGACCCATATTCCCTATTTAAAATATAAGGATTGTTATCACCACCCTTAAAGCGTTGATGTGACACAGTTGAGTTTTACGTCAAAACATGTCCCCCTCAATATTAAAATTGACGAGTTTCAGCGTTTCTTAACAACAAAAAAATTATCTGGACGCAAATCGGTCTGTTGCGTTTTCAATGCGCCACGCTATATAGCATAAAAAATGTACCATATTTTCAAATAACTTACTGCTAAGAAATTTACATACTTTTCCGAAAATAAACTTGAAATTTTTCCGATAAAACAGGTTTCATAGTCAACAAACCTTAGGTTAAAAGCCAATTGAGTTATTGAAATTTGAAGCATTTTATGAAAATTCGATACTAAAATACACTTCCTTCGTATAGATTTTTTTCTTACAAAGATGCATCATATTTCGATTAAAAAAAATCAAAAATGGAATAATATAAAGGTTATTCGAAAAAAAATTTAGGTATCACCAATGACTTATGGGCCACCGTGGGATTGTAAAAAAAATTGTAAGATGCAGCTCAAGACACCCTATAATTAACATATACATTTTTTTCTCGTATCTTACATGAAAAATTATATTGACCTTTACATATGATATTTTCTCTTATCCCGTTTCATTGAATGTTTTGAACTCCAATGCAGGCTAACTTTTTTTTAACTTCTAAGCATTTTTGTTAATTTTAACTTTTATACGTTACACAGTAGCAGCTGGTTTGCCAAATTTGGTTGCATTAGTTTTGTTATTCCTGTAAAAAGTAAAGTTTTTCCAAAGAAAACCGAAAATTTCCCGGAAAACCTGAATAAATTACCCTGGCTAACTAACTAATGAAAGCGATTTACGCCTGCCCAATTTCAGATCATTCTGTCTATTATTATTTGTGTTATCTCTCAAAATGTCCTCGAATATGGGTTTCAGGAGGGCATAATGTGCGCTCATTTAAAGAATTTTTCTAAATTCACGTTCCTCTCATGAACGAATTTTCCTACAAAAATAGGCTAAAATGGAATGCTGTATAAAGCAAACTGGGCCAATTAAATATCTTACCTTGATAGTATACAAAATAGTCGTCATCTGAGGAACCATGTTGATTACTAATACTACCATTTACATCATCTACCTTTTGTCCTACCACAATCTGAAATAAAAAAAATTACTTTATTAAAAATTTGATAAATAATTATAACTACTAACGTACTGCCCTTAATACTTACAAGGATAATTATATATATATATATATATATATATATATATATATATATATATATATATATATATATATATATATATATATATATATCTGTTAGTGTGTGTGTGTGTGTCCAACCGATAACTCAAAAAATACTTCACCAGTCAAAACAAAATTTGGCAATTCCCTTCATTTTGTTAATAGCTTGGATGAGTTCGTTAGACAGTTTTGGCACTCATATACTTTCAGGAAAAAATACGAAAAAAAATGTTTAAAAACGCAATATCTTTTAAATTACTAGAGATATGAAACTAAAACTTTACGCACACGTAGATATCGTATCAGTTGTCCTCCCTACCAAATTTGAACTTAACCGGTTCAGTAAATTCAGAGTTATAACCAAATAAAAAATAAATAATTTACGATTTAACCTGAAATTACCTCAGAATGGGTGCCTATAGTGTTAGACAAGGTCAGACAGATCTATCAGGGTTACGCTGCTATTGCAAACAAATGCTCCAAATTAAACTTCAAACGAACAGGCTACATATGTTACAATAAACAATCAGCGGGGTTGCCATTTGCCAAAACTGTCATCTGAATTTGAAGATATCAGAAAAATATATATTACTATATAAAAGTTTTAATGAAGGTAATTCAATTTGTTTAAAGGCAATCTAGAACTACGTTTTATTATGTATAAATATTAAGTTTCCCGTTCTTCAAGGTGTTTAAAACCCATTGCCCTCTCCTAGTTAAATCCGACAACGCCAGTTAGCTATTTGTCATTGTCATTTGTTATTTTGCAAACTGTCAGTGGGAGGAGTCTAATCGAGGTTATCTTCTTCTTCTTCTTTTTTTACATACGTCATAAACGAATAATAAGACTCAGCTTATACCTTACAATCTGAGAACAAGGTACTTATTGTTTACTTTTAGTTTTTAGTGAATTTTCATTATAACTTACTCTTCATGTCGTATATCAAAAATTTGAGGTAAATGAAACTACATAATATTATGCAGTAGTTTAATCTATACCTATAAACATATGTTCAGTGTAAATTATAAAAAAAATTGTTGTTTATTAGTGAATTTTCTTAAAAAAAATTCACTAATGAGGAGATCCCGACTTTCGAATTTTGAAAAAATTTCTTCAAATGAGCGCTATTTAGGACCCCCGGAACCCAAATCCGAGGTCAGTTTCAGACTTTATATGTTTATATATATATATATATATATATATATATATATATATATATATATATATATATATATATATATATATATATATATATATTTATGTGTCACACCTATAACTTAAAAAATAATGGACCGATTTTGATAAAATTTGGCACATACCTTCCTTTCGCAAGTGGCTTGGATAAGTTCGTTAGCCAGGAAAATCCGCCGGGGTTTTCCCGGAAAATTTTGTGTTTTCTTTTGAAAAAAATCGAAAAAAAATTATATCGCCAAAATTAACAAAGTAAGGGCAACCAAATTTCACACCTGGGTTTATATAACTAGAAGCAAGTTACCTACCAAAATTTAGCTCCGTAGGTTAAAGGACAAAAAAGTTACAGACATTCAAAGAAAAATAAATTTGGGTTCTCCTCAAAACGTCAAAATCGCGATTTTAAACGTCAAAATTGGTGAGTACCTTCCTTTTGCATGTGGCTTGGACAAGTTCGTTATCCAGGAAAATCCGACGAGGTTTTCCCGGAAAATTTTGTGTTTTCTTTCGAAAAAAATTTATATCTCCAAAATTAACAAAGTAAGGGCAACCAAATTTTATACGCGGGTTTATATCATTATAGGCAAGTTACATACTAAAATTTAGCTCTGTAGATCAAAGAACAAAAAAGTTATAGGCATTTAAACAAAAATAAATTGAGGTCAAAGTTGCGATTTAAACGTCAAAATTGGCAACATTTAGGAAAAGAACTTGAATCTAATACGGGCTATGGAAATAAAATGTCTCAAGAAGAATGTTTTACAAACCCTGAAGTCTTAGTGTCAACCGTCATTGTCCTTCATTTTAATAAAATGTTTCCAGAAAATTCATTTCAAATAGACCCTTTCTCTGATGCTTGTGGCAGTAGCCTTAGCTATATAGTTTATCGTTAATAGTATATAATTTTTGTAGAATTTTCGTAAAAAAAATCAATACAGCTCAATATATCTGTTATTATGTTATTGCAGTTTTGCATTTTCCATCGAAATATAATGCATGTTTGTAAGAACAAAAATTCTGGACGCAGTAAGTGCGTTATGGTAGCGAATTTTGATCAAATGCTTAATATTTGAATAGCTCAATTTGCTATTAACCTATAAGGTTGACCAAAAAACGAGTTTTTTTATATAAATAAATGATTAAACATTAATTATGACTAAAATAATTAAAACGCCCGCTGGAATACGACATTAAAACAAAGCTCCAACAACTGACTCGTTGGTCTAGAGGTATGAGTTCCGCTTAGAGTGCGGGAGCTCCCAGGTTCAAATCCCGGACAAGCCGAAATACATTTTATTTGCTTTTTTTTAACCGAATTCAAACAAGGACGAGGTTCTCAATTCGCCTGTATGTTTTTAGTGAATTTTCTTAAAAAAAATTTACTAATGAGGAGATCTCGACTTTTGAATTTTGAAAAAATTTCTTCAAATGAGCGCTATTTAGGAACCCTGGAACCCAAATCGGGGGTCGGTTTCAGACTTTATATGTTATATATATATATATATATATATATATATATATATATATATATATATATATATATATATATATATATATATATATATATATATGTTTATATATATATGAGTCACACCTATAACTAAAAAAATAATGGACCGATTTTGATAAAATTAGGTGAGTACCTTCCTTTCGCAAGTGGCTTGGATAAGTTCGTTAGCCAAGAAAATCCGCCGAGGTTTTCCCGGAAAATTTTGTGTTTTCCTTCGAAAAAAATCGAAAAAAATTCATATCTCCGGAATTAACAAAGTAAGGGAAACGAAATTTGGTACACGGGTTTATATCATTATAGCTAAACTGCCTACCAAAATTTAGCGCTGTAGATTAAAGGACAAAAAAGTTACAGGCATTTAAAGAAAAATAAATTTGGGTTTTCCTCAAAACGTCAAAGTCGCGATTTTAGACGTCAAAATTGTTAATATTTAGGCAATGAACCTGAAATTAATATGATCTATGGAAGGAAAATGTCTCAAGAATAATGTTTTACAAAGCCTGAACTCTTAGTTTCAATCGTCATTGTCCTTCATTTTACTAAAATATTCCCAGAAAATTCATTTCAAATAGACCCTTTCTCTGATGTTTTAGCAGTAGTGTTGGCTATAGAGTTTATCGTTTAATGGTATATCATTTTTGTCGAATTTTCGTAAAAAATCATTAAAGCGCAATATATCCGTTATTATGCAAGTTACAAAAAAAAGTTGTATACATTAATTGTAGGGTGTCTTAAGCTACATCTTAAAAAATATTTCCACAATTACAGGATGGCCCATAAGTCGTTGGTGATTCAAAATTTCTTTTTTTTGTGATTTTTTTAATCGAACACGCCCTATGTTATTCCATTTTTGTATTTTCCATCGAAATATAATACATCTTTGTAAGAAAAGAAATTCGGGACGCAGCAAGTGCGTTATGGTAGCGAATTTTCATTAAATGCTTCAAATTTTGAATCAATTTGCTATTAACCTATAAGGTTGACCATAAAACCAGTTTTTTCAGGAACAATTTAAGTTTACTTTCGGAAATTTTTATACATTTTCAAACAATAAAGTTATTTTGATGAAACATGGCACATTGTTTCTAATATATAGATTATACTGGTAACCAAATTTTGTGCCTGCTTTTTTAAAAAAACATATTTGCTATTTAAAAAAACATTTTTATGAAAATTCACTACCATAACGCACTTGCTGCGTCCAGAGTTTATTTATTTATTTCATTTTCACACAGTATGGATACAGCAATAGTAAATAAATGTTGAAAAGGATTTAGGTGCAGCAAGTGCGTTATGGTAGCGAATTTTTGTAAAAATATTCCAAATGGTGATAATCAATTTCCTATTAAACTAGAGTCTTCAATTTTTATACATACCTACTAAAACCTATATAAAAGCAGCGTAGGTACTAAATTTAAAAAAGAACACAATGAGCTCCACAGGTGACGATATATTTGCTTTAGAAAACAATTTTTGTTACTTTGTTTGCGAAACTGTTTACTAAACTAAAAACTAAGTGTTGAAAAAGGTCTGGGTGCAGCAAACACCATTATGGTACAGAGTTTTTGTAAAAATATTTGAAATGCGATAACTCAATTTTCTATTAAGCTAGAATCTTCAATCTTGAACCATAGTGACACCTATGTAAACGCAGCGTGGGTACTAAATCAAAGAAAAATAACATAATGAGCTTCGTGGATAACTACAAGTTGGTTTTAAAAAAGATTTTTGCTGTTTTGTTCGCAAAAACTAGTTCGATCGGGTTGACTAAAACAAAACTATCCAAGCAATTAAAGGGAAAAATACCTGCAATATTTATGATTTGGCAGGTACATTCCCTTTGTAAATAATAAAAATTTTTAGAATTTTTTTTTAAGAAACTTGCAGTACTTACATATATCTCTACCAAACTATAATTTTCTAGCTCCATAGAAAATAGAAACTTATTCAAATCATCGCTAAGGGGTTAAGGAGTCGCGGGCCAAAGGACTCCAGGGGGCAAGCTGAGGAAGTGGAAATAACAACATAAACTCCCGATGAAGCTTTCCCCAAGACCGTCATGCGCGGTAAAAATCCGCATCCTGCACGAGGTGACCCTGCTAATAACTAAACATGACGGATCTAGACAAGGAGGTCGAACTAAACTCCCCCAATCTACGGTGTCACGTGACCCGTGCCTATGGATGGATGGCACCAGGGCGATGGTGTCGTGAACGGAACCTCTGGAGTACCAGGCAACCCTCCAGAGTAACCCGCCTTGCACCACACAGGGGGTTCTGATGGTGTGGACAGTATTTCCCCCATTCTCGTGGGAACAACATGAAGATTATAAATACATATAAAACCAAAACCAATGAGGCTCGAGGAGTGGCTCCGGCTACAGACTTGAGCCTTGAGTCTATCCCGGAAACGGAGACGAGCCAGGGTGCGGCAGCGGACTCTGGAGGTCCCACGACCGGCGTAGATACGGGGGATCAGGGGGTAGCTTCGGCCAGAGACCTGTCCCCGACACCCAAGCTGGAGGCTGGGTCCCACCGGAGGGCGGCGAGCTCCGCGGACTCCGGGGGCCCCTCCACCAGTGAAGACTCTACTGTTAGAGTAGAGGGACTGCCCCGGCAGTCCAAGCGTCTTTCCGGGGCGCAAAGAAAGAAGCTCCGGAGGGCGCAAAAAATGGCGGCCGGGACCTGGACGGTCGAGAAACCTGTAAAGGCGCAAGAGGGGAGTGCGGGTCAGAAGAGGACGCGCTCGAACTCTAGCACGCCCACTACAGACAGACGTTCCAAAAGGGCCAGGGTGCCTGTAAAGGCGCAAGAGGAGAGTGCGAGTCGGAAGACGCCGCGCTCTGGCTCTAGCACGCCTACTACAGACAGACCTCCCAAAGGAACTAAGGCCGGAACACCGGCGCAGGCTGGCTCTTACAGGGAGGCTGCGGAGGGCCTCGGGATGGCGGTGATTGACAGACGCCATCCTGAGGTCACGCTAGACCAGGGGAAGGCGGACCTGATCCAGGCTGCGGTGGTAGCTGCAGTGGACTCTCTTCAGGAAGGGGAGAGCCCGCCTCAGTTCCACCGGACGCGCCTGACGGGGGGCATCCTCTGGATAACCTGTGCCGGCCCGCAGTCGCGGGACTGGCTGCGGAAAACGATCGGGGGCCTCGGTCAGATTTGGGAGGGGGCGGACTTGACAGCCGTCGAGCCCAAGGAACTCCCAAAGAGACGCAAGGTCCTCGTACGGATCCCTGACACCGTCCCGCAGGAGACGGTGATCAGCAGACTTAAGATCCAGAACCCTGAACTGGGGACGCAACACTGGTCGGTTCTAAGCAGGAAGGCAGAGGAGAAAGGACAGACGCTCGCCTTCTCGATCGACCCGACATCTTACAGAGCCCTTGAAGGAACCTCCTTCAAGGCATTCTGGGGCATGGGAAGGGTTAGCTTCCGCCCACTGGGGAAGCAATTAAGGGTTAATGGGACTTAGGTTCCTTCAGGTCAACCTCCAACACAGTAGGGCAGCCACGGCCGGACTACTAATGGCTCTGAGGAACACGGATGTGGCCCTCATCCAGGAACCGTACTCCTACAAAGGAGAGATCAAGGGACTCGGCGGAGCTAATGGAAAGCTCATCTACAGCAGGTCCAGCGAGAATCCGAGGGCCTGCATTTTTGTCAGGGAAGGGATAGAGTTTCTCCCTCTAATGAATTTCTGTTCCAGGGACCTGGCAACGATCAAAATCCGATGTGGAGGAGCGGATGGGCTGAGGGACATTACTGTCGCGTCAGCCTATCTGCCAGGGGACAGCACGGACCCTCCTCCACCCAACGAATTGGAGCAGCTGATGGTGGGTAGCAGAGCAGGTGGATGGCAGACCATCATCGGCATGGATGCGAATGCGCACCATGAGTTGTGGGGTAGCTCGGACACAAACTCTAGGGGTGAGGCACTTTTACAATTCTTTATGAAATTTAATTTAGACATATTGAATAGAGGTAATAAACCGACATTCGTCACAACACGGCGTGAGGAAGTTTTAGACCTAACAGTTTCCACCCAGTTTCTGGGTGACTTTGTTAAAAGCTGGGCTGTGTCTGGGGAAGTGAGTAGCTCAGACCACAGATACATCCGGTTTGAAATCGCCAAAGTCGAAAGAGAAACGGTATGGTACCGGGACCCCCGCAAGGCGGACTGGGAAGCCTACAGGGCAGACCTAGCTGTGGAACTGCGGGGGGTTGAGAGGGCCATAAGGGATTCAATAGACCTCGAGATTGCAGCAGTCCAATTGCGAGACGCAATTACCTCGGCCTATAACGCCAACTGCCCCCTGAAAATGAGGGTGTCCACCAGGAACGTCCCATGGTGGAACGAGGACCTCAGGCAAAGGAGGACGCAGGTTCGTAAGCTGTTTAACGCGGCCAAAAGGTCGGGAGCATGGGATGAATATAGACAGGCCCTATCGACCTATAACAAAAGACTGAGGGACGCCAAGAAGGAGTCGTGGAGGAGGCACTGCGAAGAAGTGGAAAACACGTCCGAGAGTGCTCGACTACACAAGATCCTGTCTAAGGGCCCTCAGACTAACATAGGCTCCCTTAGAACACCCACGGGAGGCTTTACAAGCTCGGGGGAGGAAACTATGGAAATTTTACTCCAGAGTAGACTGGACAGTCGCTAAAGAGGTGGTTACCTGGAGCAAAATCAGATGGGCCATTAACAGCTTTAAGCCATACAAATCGCCGGGATTTGATGGAATAATGCCCATCATGCTCCAACAGGGGATAGATATACTGGCGCCGGTGCTTACCCTCATTATGAGGGCCAGCCTGGCTCTGGGGTACATTCCGAGGGCATGGAGACTGGCCAGGGTTGTATTTATTCCTAAACCTGGGCGTCCAACAGACCAGGCAAAGTCCCTGAGGCCAATAAGTCTCATGTCCTTCTTGCTGAAAACAGTGGAAAAACTGCTCGACCGGCACATTAGGGGCGGTGTACTGGAAGCATATCCTCTACACTGCGGACAATATGCATACAGAGCAGGATTCTCAACAGAAACAGCACTGCACCAACTGGTGCTGAAACTGGAGAATACGCTGGAGAACAAGGAGGTGGCGCTGGGGGCCTTCCTAGACATAGAGGGGGCCTTTAGCAACACCTCGTTCGGATCGGTTCTGGCAGCTGCCCGGGAGCGTGGAATAGAGGAGACCTGCTGCAGGTGGATCGGTTCCATGCTCAGGGACAGGGCGGTGTTCACCTCACTCGCGGGAGGGACTCTGCTGGCGGGGGTCGCGGCGGGGTGTCCGCAGGGGAGCGTTCTGTCTCCCTTGCTCTGGTGTCTAGTCGTGGACGGCCTGCTGGGGAGGCTCTCGGGAGGGGGGTATGAGGTACAGGGCTATGCGGACGACATTGTCATCATAGTCCGAGGAAAGGTCACACAGGCAGTGTGGGAGCGTATGCAGACTGCACTGAAAGTGGTGGAAGGGTGGACGGTTGATCAAGGGCTCGGGGTGAGCCCCGAGAAAGCAACCGTCGTGCCGTTTACGAGGAGGAGGAAGTGTGAAAGCCACAGAACTCTCACTCTATACGGTAGGAGCGTTCCAATGGCCAGGGAGGTAAAATATCTTGGGGTCGTATTGGACTCTAAGCTAACCTGAAATGGTCACATTGGAAAAATACTGCGTAAGGCAGTCATGACCTTAGCCGTCACTAGGCGGCTATATGGAAAAACGTGGGGACTAAGACCTAGTATGGCCCACTGGCTGTACACAAGGGTGGTCAGACCATCGTTAACATATGCGGCACTGGTCTGGTGGCCTAAGGTGACACAATCCAGTGCCAAACAAAAACTAGGCAAGATCCAAAGGATGGCTTGCCTAGGCATCACAGGGGCCATGTCTTCAACCCCAACAGCCGCCATGGAGGTGTTGCTGGATCTACCCCCCCTACACTTCGTTATTATGGGAGAGGCCAGGCTAGGACTATACAGACTAGCCTGCAATGGTAGACTGAAGATCAACCCAGGCTTCAGGGGCCACTGCAAAATTCAGGAGATCGTGAAGGAACCCATGCTTGAAATGAGGTCAGACTTCGCGAGCCCGCGAATGTGCAGGGAAAACAACTTCACAGTGGAAATCCCTGATCGCGGGGCATGGCGGGAGGAGACACCGGGCATACCACGGGACGCGCTCGTCTGGTTCACGGACGGATCTGGCGGGGAGCGTGGGACGGGGGCAGGTGTTTACTCGGAAGGACCGAGGGTAAGTCACAGTATTTCCCTCGGAGCCCATGCAACGGTGTTTCAGGCCGAGATGTACGCCATCCTGCACTGTGTGCGGGAGAACAAGAGGAGGGGCTACACCAACAAGCGGATCCTCATAGCCACAGACAGCCAGGCAGCCCTTAAGGCACTAAGTAGCCCACGGGTAAATTCCTGGCTGGTGAGTGAGTGCCGAGACGAGACGAGCGACCTGGCTGGGCAGAATGAGGTGACCCTCATCTGGGTGCCGGGTCACTCGGGGGTCAAAGGCAATGAAGAAGCTGACAGTCTCGCAAAGAGGGGGTCAGCAGAACCATTTATGGGACCAGAACCGGCTCTGGGCGTGTCAAAGAGCACTGCCAGGGGAGCCATTAAGTCCTGGGTCAGAAACCAACACAAGGTGTACTGGGCGGACTGTCCAGGGCTCAGACATGGGAAGTCAATAATTGACGGACCCAGTTCAAAGAGAGCTGTGGAGCTGCTAAACCTTAGCAGAGGACAGCTCAGAAACACAACAGGTCTCTTGACGGGACACATGGCCGTCAAGAAACACCTACATAAAATGGGGCGGTTCGAAGGGGACCTCGCATGCAGACTCTGCGGCGAGGGGGAGGAATCAGCCCAGCACATCTTGTGCGAGTGTATAGCTCTGGACCGGAAAAGACAACTGATCTACGGTCACTCTAGACCGGAGACAGAGCAATATAAAACTTCACCCTACCAATCGCTGTGCAGACTAGTTCAAGGCACAGTGATTTTGGAATGGGTGGAGTAAGACTAGGGGTATGCACAATCAACCAAGGGTTGCGGTGCTATCGGGGCGGCAAGGCCGCGGACGAGCCCTGAGGGAACAAAAAAAAAAAAAATCATCGCTAACTGGGACCTCTAAAACCCGTCTGCCAGGTCCTTTTAAATTTAAAGAATTAGTTTTAATAATATACGTTACTAATAATGTACAAATCTTATGAAAATTCACTACTATAATGCACTTGCTGTGTCCAGAACATTTTTAAAACTAGTCCAATTCCCTATTCAGCAACACCATTTTTTGTAAGAATAAAATAAAGTGAGTAATAACATTTTTATTATCAGTAACACCTAACACAATTGAAGCCTATAAAGAATTATATAGTTTAGTCTTATCTAGTCAAATGTTCGAAATACCCGCCTTCTTGTGCCGGACACTGTCCCAAACGATCAAAAAACTCTTTTTGGACTCTATTTATAATCTCTGGAGAAATATTGATACATTCAGTTCTAATTTAATAGTATTGTGTGTCTTACAAATAATTATTGTTCTTAATTCGTCGATAGTATCTAGTTTACTTTTGAATTTCACATTCTTCAAATGGCCCCACAGAAAAAATCTAAATTAGTTCGGTCAGGTCAGGTCAGGTCAGATCAGGCCACTCCATTGCATCACGCCTGCCAATCCATCTGTTGAGAAATTGTTGTTCCAAATACTGTCGAACATTAGCGTCATAATGCGCGCGGGTACCAACTTGTTGATACTACAAGTTATGATTCGCCATACCAGCATTGTGTCCATCAGGAAATAACTTTAATAACGTCGGTATGAGATATTGCTCTAAAAGTTGTAGATATCGTGGTCCATTTATAGTTCCATCAAAAACGTAGGGACCAGCAATCATACTGCTAACAATTTCCGACCAAACATTCACCTTTTGTGGATATTGTGTGTGATTTTGTCGCATCCATCTTGGATTTTCCCTTGCATAATATCTGAAGTTTTGACGGTTAACTTCTTCATGTAGTGTAAAAGTATATTCATCCGATAATAGAATATTCGGTACTTGCAAAGACTTATCATTACATTTATCTATTAATGTTGCAAAATACTGCATCCTTCGGTCTGGATCGTCATCGGATAACTCCTGCAAAAACTGTATTTTATAAGGGTGAAGCTTTTCAAGATTTAATACTTTATGTGCCGTCTGAAATGAAATTTCATTGTCTTGACCAATATGCCGAACACTACTGTGGGGATTCTCTTTCACCGCCAAAAAGAAGTTTAATTTCACTTCTTCACTTATAGACCGGAAACCTGTTTTTGGAAAATCTTGCACGCTAGACATTTCTCGAAATTTCTTATCTATTCGACTCACTGTTGATTGATTGATAAGACATATCCGGATATTTAGTATTAAGCCCAATACACACCTCTGCCTGAGGTCGAATCCTGTTACCATAACCAATCATCATTAGAACTTCAATTCTTTGAGCTATTGATAAATGCAGTTTACCAACAATTTAATCATTAATTTGACAAAGCAAAACTTAAAAATCATACTTATTCACTGCACGACAATCGTAACGTAAATTTACTACTATTATCTGTAGATTGTATCGCAAGAAATTATCAAACTTATACTTGATTAGTTTCTATGACAAATGTCACATAGCAGATAATTTTTGTCATGAGTCGATTGTGACAGATACGACATAGTATACAACAAAATCTCTGTAGTTCTTTTTGTACAAGAAGCCCAACACTTTGAACATTGTTTACGGACTTTGAGATATTCAAGTATCATATCATGAGACTGGACTATGTAATTTTTTACAAGCTTCACTTGTGTTAGGTGTTACTGATAATAAAAATGTTATTACCCACTTTATTTTATTCCTACAAAAAAACTGATGTTGCTGAATAGAGATCTGGATTAGCTTTAAAAATATGTGCACACTACCTACCATCCACTTTCACAATTTCGATGGCGTCGCCACCCTTTGAAAGCTGTGACGATAAGGCTGAGATTTTTATATCAAAAAGTTAGTTTTTGACAACAAAATCGACCTGTTTTTGAACTTTCGTTAATAATGGACCCCTTCAATTTTATGGAATTTTGCGTTACTTTATACACAGTGTATGGTTACCACGTGTATCTAGTTTATAGTCATAATTACAGCCTAAACCGGTGTCGCTTTGAGATAGCAACCATTATTTTCTGTCCTCAGGAGCAGAAAATAAATCGGGTGTGAAACAGGGTTTTGGCTCCTATACTTTTTATTTGGTATAAAATTAACTTTTTGTTAAGAACTAGCTGCCCGATTTCCAATTTTACTGATAATCACCCTTCACACTACGTTCTTATGGACTCGCGCAATATTTGTTTCTATCTCCTTATCGATGAGAGTCGATGTAACCAGCTTCCTAAATAATTATTACCTGCCTAAGATTCTTACCTGGGGGCTTTATCTAGGAAAAGTGACCCCTAGAACCCAGAGGTTCTGACGGCTCACAAAATACTACCGAGAAAAACAAAATTTTTATATGAAAAAGTTAGTTTTTGTCGATAAAAACCCACCTGCTTTTGAACTTTCCTCAATAATCTCCAGTTTCAATTTTATTGAATTTATGCGTTCCTTTTTAGACACATATAACTGTTTCAGGAGATCTTTGTTTGAGTTTACATGTTTCCAATATTGCAAACAAAGTAGTAAAGATGCTTTGGTTTTTGTTTTGTGTCTTTCTAACACAGCAGCTTCTGGCACTCTATAAAGCACATATGTGTCTATAGCGGGAATATTGTTTTTATGTATGGACTGATACCCCAAAGACAATCCTCTCCTTGCTAGATTCTATTCAGAAAGCAGCTGTTCGCCTAATTGGAGATTAATCTCATAAATTGCTTAGTTAGTACCTATGCTTGCGACCTTCAATCGGAAAACCCATTATGTTAAATAGTAGAGCCTCTAAACATTGGAGTGCCCTACAGACAGGCATCTTTTTGATGACATATAATTTCTTCCTATTCAAGAAACGGGTAAACATCCATCTTAAAGCAAAAGATACAAGTTCATTATGTTATTACAGACACATAAGATAAACGTTATAGAAAACTTCCTCTCCGAAAAGGAACCTTCGTTTTTGTCAGTGAGTAAGCACTGGATATATTCGGAGCAATTAGAGGCTGTCTATTTTCCTGATTATAAACTGGTGTCAGATTTTTAGAGAACTAATTTGCATGGTGACTGCGCTTTATTTGCTAAGAGAAACATTAATGCAGATTGTAATGAACTTAACTTTATCAAAAAATGTCAGTTGACCTGTCTTTCGAATGCTGTGCTGTTCAATTTGACAGGAATACGTGTATTGTGGCAATTTATCGTTCACCTGTTGGAGATTTTGATGTTTCTTTTGAGGTTTTCTGAATTGTTGAATAAAATTTGTTTGAAGTATTCTTCAATAGTTATTGCAGCGGACTTAAATGTTGATGCATTGAAAACCTCTCCGCGTCTCAGTTTATTGAATTATCTTTTGAGTCGTACAACCTGGATTCAGTCGTTGACTCTCCGACAGTGATCAAAAAGGTAGGTAGTGCATCTATTGGTTATATTTTGACAAGTGTTCAGAATTGTGTAGATTGCAGAAATGTTTTCTCGGATCAAAATGCTGTTAGTTTTGACTGGCTGCCTCTTGTTAATATAACTAATGCAAACAGTCATGTATTTCAGTTTAAAAGATCATTCTCACAGCTTGCAATTAAACAATTTAAAAAGCTACTTGTTAATATAAATATTTTTGGTGACGATTGTTTCTGCGAAAACACATCGGTGGATGACGTATTTGAAGTATTCTGGGAACATTTTAAATTTGCTTTTGATGCAGCCTTTCCCGTTAGAAAGGTGAAAATTGAGGTAACACGGGCTTGAGTTATCGTCCAAGCGTGAATGTCAGAGTTCAAACTGCGAACCTTTGAGATCTCAACATATTACGTAAAAAATATAGCAGCGATGAGCTCAGGGATTACTATAGGATTAGTAGCATAATACGAAACAAATTAATAGATGGTGAAAAAGAAACTATTTTTCACAATTGGTGTCTAATTTAGATAATAAACCCAGTGTGGTTTGGAATTTAGTAAATCTAGTAAGAAATAAAAAACCTAAGGTATCTGAAGTTTCCCTCACCCATGATGGTGTTGAAATAATTGACCACAAAGCTGTGGCTAATAGGTTTGCGGCTTATTTTTCTATTGCGATTGCTTCTAGGTTAAACAGCCATTTTCAAAATGGCCTTTCTATTCGTTGTACTCTGTCGGTTAATTGTCCCCAGTCATCAATGTTTGCACGTCCAGTTACTGAGGATGAAGTTATAAATATTATTATGGGCTTAAAAAATAAAGAATCGGCTGGGCTGGATGGCATGGCATCGTTTATTTTCAAAGTGTGTGATGAATTATTGGTGCGTTTAACTAAATTGATTAACCTGTCGTTGTTTCAGGGTAAATTTCCGACACGATTGTAAGTTGCTGCTATCACAGCTGTGCATAAAGGAGGAGATAAAAATAATATCGATAATTATAGGCCTATTGCGTTGCTAAGTTTTTTGTCCAAAATATTCGAAAACATAGTTTCGCAAAGAATGCAAGAATGCTTTAAGGAAAACAACTTATTCTCGAACCGACAGTATGTCGCCTTCTCGATCGACCAGGCGCCTTACAGAGCACTCGAAGAAACCTCCTTCAAGGCATTCTGGTGCCTGGGAAGGGTTAGCTTCCGCCCACTGGTGAAGCAACTACAGGTTAATGGGACTTAGGTTCCTTCAGGTCAACCTCCAACACAGTAGGGCAGCCACGGCGGACTACTGATAGCTCTGAGGAACACGGATGTGGCCCTCATCCAGGAACCGTACTCCTATAAAGGAGAGATCAAGGGACTCGGCGGAGCTGCTGGAAAGCTCATCTACAACAGATCCAGCGAAAACCCGAGGGCCTGCATTTTTGTCAGGGAAGGGATAGAGTTTTTGCCTTTGGCAAATTTCTGTTCCAGGGACCTGGCAGCGATCAAAATCCGATGTGGAGGGGCCGATGGGCTGAGGGATATTACTGTCGCGTCAGCCTATCTTCCAGGGGACAGCACGGACCCTCCTCCACCCAACGAATTGGAGCAGCTGATGGTGGGTATCAGAGCAGGTGGATGACAGACCATCATCGGCATGGATGCGAATGCGCACTATGAGTTGTGGGGTAGCTCGGACACAAACTCTAGGGGTGAGGTACTTTTACAATTATTTATGAAATTTAATTTAGACATATTGAATAGAGGTAATAAACCGACCTTAGTCACAACACGGCCTGAGGAAGTTTTAGATCTAACAGTTTCCAGCCAGTTTCTGGGTGACTTTGTTAAGAGCTGGGCTGTGTCTGGGAAAGTGAGTAGCTCAGACCACAGAATCATCCGGTTTGAAATCGCCAAAGTCGAAAGACAAACGGTATGGTACCGGGACCCCCGCAAGGCAGACTGGGAAGCCTACAGGTCAGACCTAGCAGTGGAATTGCGGGGGATTAAGAGTACCATAGACAATTAAATATACCTCGAGATTGCAGCAGTCCAATTGCGAGACACAATCACCTCGGCCTATAACGCCAACTGCCCCCTGAAAATGAGGGTGTACACCAGGAACGTTCCGTGGTGGAACGAGGACCTGAGGCAAAGAAGGACGAAGGTTCGTAAGCTGTTTAACGTGGCCAAAACGTCGGGGGCATGGGATGAATATAGACAGGCCCTAACGACCTATAACAAAAGACTGATGGGCGCCAAGAAGGAGTCGTGGATGAGGCACTGCGAGGAAGAGGAAAACACGTCCGAGGGTGCTCGACTACACAAGATCCTGTCCAAGGGCACTCAGACCAACATAGGCTCCCTTAGAACATCCGCGGGAGGCTTTACAGGCTCGGGGGAGGAAACTATGGAAATTTTACTCCAGACGCACTTCCCCGGCTGTAACATAATAAACCAATCACATTCCGAGGGCATGGAGACTGGCCAGGGTTGTATTCATTCCTAAACCTGGGCGTCCAACAGACCAAGCAAAGTCCCTGAGGCCAATAAGCCTCATGTCCTTCTTGCTAAAAACAGTGGAAAAACTGCTCGACCGGCACATTATGGGCGGTGTACTGGAAGCATATCCCCTACACTGGGGACAATATGCATACAGAGCAGGATTCTCAAAAGAAACAGCACTGCACCAACTGGTGGTGAAACTGGAGACTAATCAGCTGTGACTGATTTTGTGCAGGCAACATTGGGAAAGATGGAGTTGAAAGAATACACCGTGGGGTTATTTTTTAATCTGCCCCGTGCGTTGGACACGATAAATTATAGCTTTGTTTGTGACAAACTGCATTATATGGAAATTAGAGTGAATTTGAACAACTGGATTCGGTCATTTCTGTCTAACGAAAACTAGTTGTTAGGATGGGCAATGCCTTGTTAGACTCAAAAGTCATAAGCACTGGCGTTCGACAAGAAAGCATTTTGTGCCCACTGCTGTTCCTGCTTTAAGTTTATGCCTTGCCAAAATATGTATCGAATAGACTAGTATTCATGTACGCTGACGACACGTTAATTTTAGCCTCAGCCTTCAATCTTCCACCTCTCTATAACAAAATAATAAGGTTTTAAATGAATTCCGCAGCTAGTGTACAAAAAACAGTATGATTATAAACTACGACAAAACGCAATTGCTGCATTTTCAAATTAAGTTGAGTACGCGTGTTGACATCAGCGTTAACTTCAATCGCAGATCTTTAACTTCTGTTGTCTCCACATCATTCCTGTAAACAATAATTGACAGTTTTCTCCTGGTCCAGTAATGTTGATGCAGTCTGCTCAAGGTTGAACAGATGTTTTTACATTCTAAAGACTATAAAGTCCTACTTTAATTTAGATGACCTGTTGACTGCGTACTATGCTCTTGACCACTCAGCTATAAATTAGAACATTGTGTCGTGGGGTCAGGCGACGGATGCATATAACAATATTGGTGATAGTGTTAAGACTTGTTCTGTGCGTTCCTCTAAAGAAGCTATTTTTGATAGTAACAGGAAAATTACCAAACTGGCAATTGCTTACTGGACACGTTATGGCTTGTGGCAAGTACAAGTTCGATGGGTACAGGTGGTAGAATAGGGGATGGTTTTCCATTCATCTGAATTTTTCCCAACCTACACAGTTGTAATTATGAACTATGTACTTAATATGAAGTTATTGCATTGGTTGTATCGTTCTATAGCTTACTGTACAACTAAGGTTTTTATTATTATTATTATTATTATTACTATTATTATTATTATTATTAGTATTATTATAATTATATGTGTTGAATAATAGGAGCTATAAATAAAAACCGGAACTATCTAAAAATACCCTAGCAACTGTTGTAAAATTCAAATTAAATACTAAATTATATAATAGGTTTTATTTTTTAAGTTAAGTAGCCTGATAATAAATTATTTACATATTTAATTTTAGATATAATTAACGTATTTTATTATCTTACCATAGGTTGTATGCAATAAGCCGTATAGAATGTTATGGCAAGACCTGAAACAACGGAAATGGTTAAAACAATAACAAAAAGACCATTATTTCGATAGCAGATAATTCTGTTTGTGTGATTTTTACCTAGCACGGCCTAAACTATAATTATAAACGTAATATCTCTCGTTGTAATTTATCAATGGAATATGAGAAATTTTCTCTCATTGTTTTATGAAAACTCTTTAGATTTTTTTAAATTGTGTAACAAACACATTAGTAAATCTAAAGTGTACATGAAAAGATTTTATCGTTATAGTTGATACAAAAACGAACAGACAAACAGATATAAATACTTTTCCTTTCCTAACATCATAACGCTACGGGCAAGCAAAAAGGAAACAACAAATTGTGGAATTCAAAGTGGCGCGGCTGTTTACCCAATTTAAAAAATAAATGGGCATGAATGTCTGAATGTCAAAACATCTCGTGACGTAAAGGCCCAAAATTGTAGGAGTCTGCTGCTTCAAACTGCAGTGTCATCCTATACCAAGAGGATACCTACAATATTGATTGTGGGCAAACAGACTGAAATTGATGTACTCGCATATTTCGAAGCACACAGGAAAAATTCGGTTAGTGATTTATCGAATGAAAGTAGTTTGTCTTTAGGTATTATACATAATATTTGAAATAAACACAAATCTGTGGCGTACACATACCAATTGACACAGGTAATTTATCCTAGCGATAATGACAGACGTGTTTCATTTGGTCAATTGTTTGTAAATAAAGTTACTAGCAACCCGATTTTATGGGATTGATTTTATACAGTTATGAAGCAAGCTTTTGAAATGCGAGCATATTTAATTTTAAAAAGTCAGCACTACTGGAGACGAAAAAATCTTACGTTGAGCAAGGCTCACCACCCACGAAGGAGATTTAGCCTCAATGTTTGGTGCGGTCTTATGGGCTTCATAATAGTTATCCTAATTTTTATCAGGACTACTTGACAGCCGATGTATGGAGTTAACTAGTACCGTACTGGAACACCTTCTAGATAGCATGGACCTGGCTAACAGGGAAAGTATGAACATGCAGAAGATGGAATGCCGGCTCATAATTCTCGAAATATAACTAAGATGTTAGAAAATGTGTTTCCTAGTAGGAGGATTGGGACCAGTGATTCCCTCTGTTTGTTCCCGCGCTCACCGGACCTCATACCTCTCGACTTTTTCCTCTGGGACTACATCAAGGATATTGTGTAAAAAATCAGGTACGAAACCCTTGAATCACACCAGAATGCCATTATCATCGTTGTACATAGAATTAATCCAAAAACCATTTCAGAAGCTGCTATGAACCTTTACCGACGTACTCAAAGATTCATTGTACTGCAACGAGAAGTCTTCAAACTCTTACTCCAAGCTTATCCATTCTTGTAATTTAAATTTATAGTTATTGTTGTTATAATTCCAATGTTTTCTTTATTCAATATATATTTAGATTGTTGAATTTTGTTTAACCTGCTTGTTTCTGAAATATCAATAGACTTTAATACTCGGATGTTGTGCTCTGTCAAAAGGTGTAAACGTTTCGTTTCCAAATCATGGCTACCTGATTTAAATAAAGTTAGGAAAAAGTAGGGTAAGGCACTTATATTTCGTGAGATATTCGTTAATCAAAAATGTTTCAAGGAAAAATTTTCGATACCTTTCTTTGCTACAAACTGGCGATATTCAATTTTTTCAACGTCAACAACGTCGTCGCTATGGTAACTGTTTTTTTTTAGGGCAAGACATGATTTTTTTACATTTGCGGAAAGAACGTTTTTTTCTTGATACGGCACTATAAAAATTTAATCGGGTTCCATGAGAAAAAATTAAGCAATATTTAATTTTCTTAAAAATCAGCTTCCTTGTTTGGAGTTGATTACTTAATTTCCTATCAAGCTACCCATTAAAAAAAATGTGGTGGTATTTGTAACTGTCAATTTTAAAGATTGTTTGTTGTCGTTATCTGCAGCTTCTAACACTTTAAAGAGCTTCACATCAGAAAATTGAGAACTTATACAAATTAATAATAATTAATATTATAGCAGAATTGAGCGAAAAGCTAAGAATAGAAATATCAATGATGTTGGGTTCGGTGACAGGAAACGTACTTATAAATAGGTGTGCATGCTTTTTTATGAAGTATTTTCTAATTAGCCACAAATTAGGTAAGAGTGTGTTTCCAAATTATTGAAAAAAATTGAACCACACGTAGTGTTAAAGTTAAACCAAGAATAGATGCTAAAGACCAAAAAAGGCTGAAGCTGGTAATATAAGACATTAAATATATTGTTGCTTTTTTATAAATCCCCATTTCTCTATATATTAAGTTGCTACATTACGCAATGTTTCAAAAAAATATGAGGAAAATTAGCTAAAAAAAATTTGTAGCCATACAAAATACAGCTGGTGTAAGAACCTATAGATGGCGATCTTGAGAAGCGTGTTGGATTATGCAAACTTAATGAAAATTTGGACTATGGTAGAAACATTATTTTGTCAGATGGAGCTACGTTTACACTGCCCTGATTTGTTAGTAAACAAAATTATCGTGCTTAGTCTCAACAAAATCCTTACTGGATGCTGAAGACTCAGCGACCACAAAATATCAATTTATGGGCCGGTATACTAGACAGCAGTATTATTGGGCCGTTGTTTATGGAGAGAAATCTAACATCTAAAAATATTTAAATTCATTAAAAGAATAAATTATACCCGATGTGCGCCCAGTTAAAGAAGTTTAGTTTCAGCAAGATGGAACTGCCAGCCATTTTGATAGACGCGTGCGGCAATATTTCGATAAAGTTATATCAGAAAAGTGAATCGGTAGTGCTTTTCAATGGTCTGCTCGCTCTCCTGAGTTGACGCCAAATGCATTTTTCCTTGGGGTCACTTTGGGGACGTTGTTTATAAGGACAAGCAATTAAACCTGGAAGAGTTTAAAGCCAGAGTAATTATCTCAACAAGACGGATTATGCATTCCAGCTTAATTAATGTAATACATTTCTTTGAAACGAGAGTCCAATTGTGTATTGATAATAATGGACAACATTTAGAACATTTAATTAGTTAATCATTATTATTGATGTTTTATATTATTTTTGTTTGACAGTTTTTTTTAGAATTAAAGTTTTTTACTTTAACGTCGGCCTATTTCCCCAACTATGGCCAATCACCGACGCAAGGGAGCAGTTTGATCTCACTATCCTGGAAATTTTGCCGAACCCCTGCCTTTCTGTAAGGAGGGTAGGAATATTTAACGTTCCCAACATTGCATGGACACGGGACCGACGGGTTTACGGCCTCTCCAAAGGGCGGAACGTGCAAGCATTAGATCTGCTCAAATACAATGCCAGAACCTCGGTTGATGGTAATCTCTAACAGTTTTTACTGAAAAACTGAAAGGGAGAACCTTCGGAATCGAACCCAGTACCCTTCGGATCAGAGGCACACCGTCTTACACCTGGACCAGCGAGGCTCCTAGAATTAAAGTTTGGTGATACTGCGGATAAGAGTCAAACTAGTTTGAGGTAAATCAACTGCTGATAGTTAAAGTTTACTACTTTATATGCACTTTGATACCATGATACATCTTTATTGGTATCATGTTTTGATACCATTTTTATCTTGTGGAAATTCGTTATACTTTCTTTATGATTATATGTCTAATAACTGAATAAAATACCTAAGTTAACACTTTCAGCCACTAGATTCAGGCCTGGATATTGCAGTAACTACCAAATTTCATCACGATAATTATCTAAATAATGCATACCTAAACATGTGAAATAATTTGATATAATTCCCTAGATTTAACTTAGATATGGTATTTTTACTTTCATATGATTCATTAGTGTTACTGGGATCAAGTGCAAGTGCGCTATAATAGCGAATTTTCATTAAAATGGTTTTAATGTCAATAATTTAAATTTTCTTTAACTGAAAGACTTTTTGGAAGATATAATAATATTTATAGTAGAAACCTGTGTAACACGTTTAGTTTTAATAAAGCACTAGTTCACCAAAAAATATAACGGAAAAATTACTGTTCGACAAGTTTATCCAACCATTTAACACAAAAATGCACTTACGAAAATATACAGGCTGTCTAGGAAGTATAGGGCAATATATTGCCAGCTTACAGGGGGTGGGTTAAAATAATACTAGTAGTTCATAAAATCATTTTCTTAATGTCCCTTCTAACAACAATTTGCAGCCCCAAAGGCGTACCTGAATACTAACATTTTTGATTTTTACTTTAAAGCAAGCCTGTATATTTAAATGAAATTTTGTAACGTTATACAGCTCATAAATACATAGAGACTCATACCAGAATAATTCGTGTACATTGCCATAGAAGCCAGAAACGGCCATAACAGCGCACTCCTAGAGTTAAAAAAGGTCTTCTTTATTTGTTGAAAAACAAATCAACCATTTTGTCGTAAAGTCGATTTGTTGCCATTAATTATTCGAATCAACTGGAGTGCTACAATAATAACCACAATGGTTTATTGTCTTGGACACCAATAGGTAAGTATGACAAAATTTGTCATAGTCATCAGCTAAACATAACTTAGTCATGAAGCCTTATTCCTATCCGAATATACTGACATGCATTTAATTTATGGACAGGTACAATGCAATTCTCTGAAAGCAAGACGAATTTATGCTGCAAAATTTAAAAGTCCTAATTTACCGGATATACAAACATTTGTAAGAATTGATGGTAGCATAAGAGAAACAGGTAAGAAATAAAGTAAAATAAAAGTGCTTGAACCAGTGATTTAAAAATTCATTTTAGGATAATTTTTATTGCATTGTGGTGAAGAAGGTCTCCTAAGAAGAGCCAGAAACTGAGAGTTAGAAGAACATGTTCTGGATGGCATTGCTGATAATCCTTTTACCAGCGTAAAGAAGCTCGCTGCTCAGATAGGCACAACAGAGTGGGTTGTTCACGATGCTTCTAAAGAAAAATTGCGCCATTCCTTCCATATTCAAAAGGTACACGCAATATCGCCAGATGGTTGTCCTGTAAGAGTTAATTATGCAAACTGGTTTTCACAGCACTTTAGAGAAAATCCACATTTTACCGAAACTATTTTGTTTACCAACAAAACTGGCTTTACAAGAGACGGCGTAAATTATTGTCATAATGTATATGTCTGGCATGAAGAAAATCCTCATGCAATAAAACAGAGCATGCATCGGCAATGGTTTATGATTAATGTGTGGGCGGGCATAATTGCAAATCATTTGATTGGGCCCTTGCATTTAGGAGAGAGGTTAAATGGTGGTGTGTATTTGAAATTCTTGCAAAATAATTTAAATAATTTATTGGAAAATTTACCCTTGAAAGCTAGAACAGACATGTGGCTTACGCATGATGTAGCGCCGCCACACCATAACAAGGTAATGCGTCGTTATTTATCTGATGCTTTTGGTAAACATTAGAAATGTCGCCGCGGACCTATTCTTGACTACGTAGGTCACCAGACCTAAATCATTTGGATTTCTCGTTCTGGGGTCGTCGGAAAGAACTTGTTTACTTAACTCCAGTAAACACTCGAGAAGAGCTACTTCAGAAGATAATCCATTTTTGCGAACAAATGCGAAACGGCACTATAATGTTGTTTCAAGTACAACGACAAAAATTTGTAGGATTAGAAAGTGCATTGAAGTTCAGAGTGCTTATCTTGAACATCTGATAAAATAAGCAACTATAACTAAACTTAATTACAGACTTGGAGACTACTTCTCTTAGTAGTCTCCAAGTATGTATTTAGAATGGAACGATTTCACCAAATAAGGGCGACAACAATCAATGAATTAGAACTAAGGTCATTTTAGGCTTTACTTTTTTTTCAATTTTTCTGTTCCTCTTAAGCTACGATAAACCCTTACAAATGCAGGATAGCATTACTTCATAATAAATTTTTAAGTTTTTTTTTCTAATATAATCGGTAAGTACACTTGGAGAACCCAAATCACCACAACACATTTTAAAAGACCTGACGATCGTTTCACTAACCAAGTTAGCGGCATCAGAGAATGAAACATCCTGAATACTTAAAAAACTAACATCAACTTATACACTGGATCTCAGGTAAAGAGATCGAACTGAGATGGGACACTAGTCTTAGGCAAATTCCACAGTGTATTGTATTTTTATCGCCGGACAAGGTCTTTGCGCTGTCCCTGCTACTTTATCTAAAAAGTATCCATCTGTAATAGTTTTGAGAAGGTTCAACGACAGCTAAATTAACATCCATTCCTTTGGCAGCAATAACTGTATACTTATGTTATCGGTAAAACGTGCCGAAAACGTGGGAATTTTATTTAACAAAGCAGTCGATCAGGTGCCTCGTAATTAGCGCTGGTGAAGTGTTCATACATTTTTTGTTGTAACTATATTTCGCAATATATACGCATTCGAACCCATTTAGCTGTCCTGGTTTTCTAACATTTTTTATTAATTTCAGATTATCTTTATCAATGTGATGATTATTATCCCAAATGTGTCGGGCGACGGAAAACTTATCTACAGTACCGTAAAGTAATTGGGATATGTGTTCTTTGAATCTAATTCCAATCGATCTTTTTGTTTGTCCGACGTATTTAGGATTACAATCTTTACAATTTATTTCATACCGACATTTTATCCGCGCTATCCTTGTATGTTGGGTTACCTAGCAAGTTTTTTAAGGTATTTGTTCTTGAAAATGTTAGCTGTAAGTTGACTTTTTAAAAAAGGTTGTCTAGACCCCTCGTGATTCTAGGTTCAAATGGTAAGCAAACAAACTTTTTTTCCGATTTTTCTCTTCTGAACGTCGTTGATATAATCGGGTTTTGATTAGTATGCAAAAATAGTAGATTAGTTACTATTGTATTTTTTTAAATTATTGGTAAACATAAGTGTAATTAATTTTCAAAATTTTGTGATAAATACTGCTGATAGTACATCGTATAAGGATTGGATTATTTCCAAAATGGTTGGCCCAAAGTATTTAAAGAAACAGTTTTTAGGTTTCTATAATGTGGCCCTACAAGTGCGGAACTTACCTGGAAAAATACAAAACTCATATTAGTATGAGTCTCTGAGTCCCTATGAGCTGTACAATGTTACAAAATTTCATTAAAATTTACAGAGTTGCTTAAAAGTTATAATCGGAAATGTAAAACTCTAGGTGCGCCTTTGGAACCCGATATCTTTGTTAAGAGGGACATTAGGAAGAATGATTTTATGAACTACTAGTATTACTTTGACCTCCCTTATACTTACGAGACACTATGTATATATTATTAAAAAAATATTTACACAACGATTTTCCAAACAATTTTCTTTCACAAACATTCGCTATTTTTTTACGAAAATTCACTGTTACACGAAAATGCGTTGAAAAAATTCACTAAAAATATTTCGCCAGAATTTATTTGTTTTTCCCATGAGAATTAACTACAAAGTTTGTTTTATCATTTTTTATTAGATAAAATATTTCTTGCATTGAAGAACCGACAAAACATAAATAAGTCAGAAATAAATATGAGGGTTCCAAGCGGAATCGAGCCTGAGCTTAAAAAATAAATTTCGACCCAATATCGAAGCAGGGTCCTTCAAAGTCTATGTTACATTATTACTAATGTAAAAAATATAGAAAACTTACAAAGAAAAGTGGCATAGGGCACTGACAAAGAAAGAGCTACACAAAGAAACTGACAAAAATTGTTTGCTTACCATTTGAGCTTCGAATCACGAGGGGTCTAGATAGCAATTTTTTAAAAGATACTCTAAAAAACTTGCTGGGTAACCCAAAAGACAAGGATAGTATGGCCAAAATTTAGGGAATTTAAGAAACAAGTTGCAAAGATTGTGATATTAAATACGTCGGACAGACGAAAAGATCTATTGGAATTAGATTCAAAGAACATTTGGCACAATTAAGATACGGTATTATAGATAGATTTTCCGTCGCCTCACATACTTGGGATAACAATAACCATAAAATTAATAAAAAATGTTAGACAACCAGGACAGCTAATTAAACGTCTCCGAAAGTATATATATATATATATATATATATATATATATATATATATATATATATATATATATATATATATATATATATTGCTAAATATAGTAATAATAAGAAGTGTATGAATCTCGCTCCGCCGGCTATGGGTAGTGTCCTAATACCGGCATAAGCCAAACGCAGTATGTTAATTTTTTGTGTCGTTGAACCTCCATAAATCGTTAGTGACCGACTACCTGCAGAATAATATAAATAGAGTTATAGATATAAGATATTTAGAATTATTCATCCTCTGATCACGCTAACTTGGTTAGTGAAACGATCGTCAAAATTTTTTTAATGGGTTGTGGTGATTTGGATTCTCCAAGTGTGCTTAGTTTGAGCCTCGGTTTTCACTTTTCTAATTACTAAATATGTAGCTTTTCAACTGGCTAATTGTAAACGGTATTATTTACATATTCCTCCCGAAAGTCACTCATTAACTGGCAAGTAGTTTTTTTAGAAAAATATGCGGCCAGGCAACATCACGTTGCATTTTTTATGGAACTGCAACAAGTTTGCAATTACTTTATGCAACCTCTTCAAGAATGTATAAGTATAAAACACAACTTTTGCGTAAACCATAATTCATTCCGCTATCACACGAGTTCACGACTTTTGTTTACCGTTTTCGTGAAAAGTCACCTTATTAATCTTATGAACCATCTCGCGAAAATCTAGCCAAGATAATAGCACAGATTTCTACTGCGCAATACGACTAACTGAACTCAGTCTAAAAATCAAAATAAAAGGAGATACAGGGTGTTCAAATGTAAAATTGAACTCATATTTTCTTTAATACCTTTTAAAAGAGTTGTATAATAGTATAGTTTATTTAGTATAATACTACTTTTACAGTGTGTATAACAAAAAAGCTGTTCCTCCTTGTGATTTTATTATAGCACAATGTTAATGCTTGATTCATATAATTCAAATGGCAAACTTTTGTTCTGCAACTGTCACTTGTAAAATCTTGATGTTTTATGTTTTCTTTCGTTTTTCCTACAACACTCTCATTGTCTGTATCAACTAAAAACTCTGGACGCAGCAAGTGCGTTATGGTAGTGAATTTTCATAAAAATGTTTTTAATAACAAATATGTGTGTTTTTTTAAGAAATAATAATCAAATTTGGTTACCAGTATAACCTATATAAAAAAAACAATGTGCCATGTTTCATCAAAATAACTTTATTGTGTGAAAATGTACAAAAATTTCCGAAAGTAAACTTAAAGTGTTCCCGAAAAAACATGTTTCTTGGTCAACCTTATAGGTTAATAGCAAATTGAGCTGTTCAAATATGAAACATTTGATCAAAATTGGCTACCATAACGCACTTGCTGCGTCCAGAATTTCTTTTCTTACAAACATGCATTATATTTCGATGGAAAATGCAAAAATGCAATAACATAAGGCGTGTTTGTTAAAAAAAAGGAAATTTGTATCACCAGCGACTTAGGGCCACCCTGTGATTGTAGAAATATTATTTTAAGATGTAGCTCAAGACACCCTATAATTAATATATACAAATTTTTTTCATATCTTATATAATAACGGATATATTGAGCTTTATTGATTTTTTACGAAAATTCGACAAAAATTATATACCATTAAACGGAAAACTCTATAGCTAAGGCTACTGCCAAGCATCAGAGAAACGGTCTATTTGAAATGAATTTTCTGCATTTATTTTAGTAAAATGAAGGACAATGACGGTTGAAACTAAGACTTTAGTGTTTGTAAAACATCCTTCTTGAGACATTTTCTTTCCATAGCCCGTATTAGATTCAAGTTATTTGCCTAAATGTTGCCAATTTTGACATTTTAAATCGCCACTTTGACGTTTTGAGGAAAACCCCAATTTATTTTTCTTTAAATGCCTATAACTTTTTTGTCTTTTGACCTACATAGCTAAATTTTGGTAGGTGACTTACTTATAAGGATATAAACCTTCGTTCCAAATTTGGTTGCCCTTACTTTGTTAATTCCGGAGATATATTTTTTTTTCGAAAGAAAACACCAAATTTTCCGGGAAAACCTGGGCAGATTTTTCTGGCTAACAAATTCATCCAAGCCATTTGCAGAAGGAATTTTTTCACCAAATTTAATCAAAATCGGCGCATTATTTTTTGAGTTATCGGTGTGATAACTATATATATATATATATATATATATATATATATATATATATATATATATATATATATATATATATATATATATATATATATATATATATATATATATATATATATATATATAAACATATAAAAATTGAAACTGACCCCGGATATGTTTTCTGGGGGGCCTAATTAGCGCTCATTTGTAGAAATTTTTTCAAAATTCAAAAGTCGGGATCTCCTCATTAGTGATTTTTTTTAAAGAAAATTCACTAAAAATGAGGCATAAAAAGTTATCAACATTTTTCATAGTTGGGAATGTTAGTTTTGTTTAAAACGATTTAGCAACCTGCTTTGTGATTGTAGCCGCATGACGTTAGTTGACAGTTGTTAACTGCAATTCGTAAATATAGTTTATTGAACAGAAATGTATCAAATAAGAATCCTACAGATGATTGGTTACGCAAATAAAACATGGTCACAGATCGAAGTTGCTCGCCTATTAGAAAAAAAAATTGATTTGCGTCTGTATCCCAAGGGACAAATAGTAAAACTGAAAAGCAATTTCGCGAACTTGGACATGTAAGGGAGGTACAAAAAAAACATTATAATATACTGAGTAATTTTAGCAAATTGGATGCAATGCTTGAGGTTTCGAACAACGCACATACTTCGAGTCGAAAGCAGTAAAGCATTGGATGTTACTTATTCATCGATGGTGCAAATATTAAAACCAAATAAAATGCATGCCTAGAAATTGGTACAAACTCAGGAGCTTATGAAAAACGATTTTGATAAAAGAAACTCTTTTTGTGAATAAATGATGAAAATGCTAGATAACAGTCTTATCCAACTGTGACATATTTTGTTTTCTGATAAGTGCAGTTTTACGTTTCACGCCCATGTTAATCGTCAAAATTTTCGCTACTGGTGTAAAGAAAATCCACATTGGATAGGAGAAGAATATACGTGATACCCTGAAAAGGCTAATGTTTGGGCAGGAATAGTTAGAAACCATGTCACTGGTCACTTTTTTTATTGACGGTAATTTGAATGGATATAATAATTCTGCACTGATCCAAAATAATATCGTGCCAACTTTGAAAAACTTGTCATGATCGAGCAAACCCACAACTTCTAGCAAATGTGATATTGTTCCAGCAGGACGAAGCACCAGTACATTACCAAATCAATAGCAGTACCTCGACTTAATATTTCCAACTCGGAGTACAGGGAGGCAAGTAACGTTATAATGACCAGCATGATCACCCGATCTTACGTTATTAGACATTTTCTTATGGGGGATACGTGAAAAGTACGGTATACAGAGAACTACGTGGTGTACAAAGTTAAATTAACTTAAGAAGAAGAGTAACGATGGCGATTAGGTCGGTAGTGCCTCAGATGTCGCTTAACGTTAGAAAACGTATTTATTTACGATTCGAATGCTACCAAGACGTTCAAGGCATGCATTTTGAATATCTCGTACATTAAGATTGATATGTTTTTTTATTTTCTCTCATTATCACGAATGAAACGCGATTAGTTATTAATTTTTTACTGTGTTGTAGCGAAGTTGGTCAATCAGATGAATGTTGTTTATATTACTGTTAATTTTTTCAATAAATTTTAGAACCATAGCATTATTAAATAGGGAATGAGGAGATCCTTCAAATGAGATATTACAAGCCCCTACTTTCCATTTAAAAATGTGAGGGTTGCAACCCTCACATTTTTAAGGAAGGGGGGTTGAACGTAAAATTGACATGTTTTGGGATCCTTAATAAATATGCACAATAATTAAGATACTGAATTTATTCCATTTGGCTATTCCACACTGTACATGGTGACTCAAATTCGAGCCTCATCATTGGTATCTCGGAAACTGTAAGAGATACAACGTCGGTTAAATTATAGAAAAGTTGCGTAATTTGATGCTCAGAAAAATGCAGTTTCCAAAATTAAAAAATTCTGAATACTTCCGGTGATAATCGGAAAAAAGCAAAAACTCATAAAATCTGTTTTATTTTTTTCTGGCGTTATTTGAAAAGATATGACAAAATTTATCACACTTCATCAAAGTCACTTTTCCTCCCCTACAAGATGGCATTTTCATATTTGAAATACGATGTTTCGTCTTTCACAAACCTTCATCAACTCCATTTTTTCAAATACGGCCCTGAATTTTTTATTTCATATTTTGTTACCTCAAAACAATGCATCATCACAACTTTTGAATTTCAAACGTTTTGATAACAAAAAATGACATTTTCAGTATTTCTTGAAAATATTTAATGCTTACTTCACTTTTAAAATGGACAAATTAAAAAACCTAAAGTAAATGCTCGAATAAGCCCCCTTGGATTTCTATGCATTTTCGCATACGTCTTCGCAAATTGTTCGTAATAGCCCGGTGGATTATTCTTCCTCTTGCTCGTAGAGTTGTGAATTCTAACACTAATTTTTGGCGCAAAATGTTTATATCATTCGGAAAAGTATCCTTTAATAAGCGATTTTTGAAGAATCCCCATAAAAAATAATCCAGCGGGGACAAATCAGGACTTCTGGCAAGCCAGCGCACCACTTCTTGGTTTCCAATTCATTGATTGGGAAATGCTTCATTAAGAAACTCGGTTACTGCGTTTCCATTATGGGGTGGTGCACCATCCTGTTGCCACCACAGCTGCCGCAGCATTTTCAACGGTTCATCTTCAAGCGCATCGAATATATAATTTTGGATTAAATTAAGATACCGTTCAGTATTTAAGTTTCCATCATACATAATTGGCCCTAAGATTTTGGTTCGTTTTGGTGAAATATCTTTGACATGTTATCGCAAAATATTATAGTAATATAAGATTGCATAGCATCATTTTATAACGATACTTACAGCATTTAAAACAGCCTCTTCATCTGCAGCTTCCATTCGTTGGCCGTATGAATTTCTAGGTTTACCAAAACTACCAAAGAGACCTAAATTTCTGTCCAAATCGTTAAAATATGAATAATGGGGTTGTGGACGCTCGGGGTATTGATCTAAATACCGTTCACATGAAATGTGCGAGTTTCTGTTATTACTATAATAAATCCGAAGCATATCAAGTTTCTCGAAATTGGAAAACACCATTTTTGCTCTCCTAATGTATATTTTGAAAGTTAAATTGTCAAAAGTTCTATTGTCATATTATGACAAGCAAACTTGATATTTCTGAATATCAAAGCCGCCGAGATGAACGAACAGACATGTCATTGCATTGCATTGGATTAAACTTAAAATATTTGACTCATAATCATAAATTCGGGTCCATCTTCACCTACCTAATGAAATTATATTATTGAAGAAATATTATTGAAGAAATATTTTGTTTCAAAAGCAAAGTCGTATTAACTATTTTCAAGAAATCTGAAAATGTCATTTTTTGTCATCAAAACGTTTGAAATTCAAAAGTTGTGATAAGGCATTGTTTTGAGGTAGTCCAAAGATAACAAAATATGAAATAAAAAATCCAGGGCCGTATTTGAAAAAATGGAGTTGGTGGTTTCTGAAAGACGAAACATCGGATTTCAAATTTGAAAATTCCATCTTGTAGGAGAGGAAAAGTGACCTTGATGAAGTGTGATTCATTTTGTTATACATTTTCAAATAACGCCAGAAAAAAATAAAACAGATTTTATGAGTTTTCGGTTTTTCCGATTATCACCGGAAGTATTCGGAATTTTCTAATTTTCTAAACTGCATTTTGCTGAGCATCAAATTTCACAACTTTTCCATATTTTATCTGACGTTGTATCTCTTACAGTTTCCGAGATACCAATGATGAGGCTCGAATTTGAGCCACCCTGTACACAGGGTGCGGAATTTTGACCCACGACATCCTTGGGAATTCGGAAACCTTAAAATATATAAACTTAGTAAAGTATACAAAAGATGTACAATTACAAGTGCAATTCGAAGGTGCTTACAAATTTAAAAAGTTCCATAGCTTCCTAAATAACATCGAAATACAAAAAACAGTGATTTTTGGCTTTTTCCACTATCTTGATAACTATGTTGCCTACCAACTTGAATTTTTGAACAGGAACATAATTGTCCACTGTGGTTGGCATGGTGATCTTATTATTTTTACATTTATTATTTTCTAAGTCGCGATAGGCAACGTTTTAATGAATTTTCATTAGGACAATACAATGAGAGGTTTTTTCTTCAAACAAGATCAAAAAATACTCTACTGATTTGAACGATAATTGGTACATATCGTCATTTTGTTAATACTGCAGACGAGTTCCGAAATCAGCTAGAACGGACATTACGTTTTTTTATTATTTTTCTTCCCTCACAAATATACATAAATATTTTTAAATACGCTTTATTTTTCAAAGTTTTATAGTAATTTAAATGGGACTTTACACGCAGCTGTATATTATGTAAATAAACCTCTGTTGTAAATTTGAAGTAATTTCGTTTACAAAATTTTGAGTTTTTCCAATTTAAAAATAAAATCTGAAATACATGAATTGAAACGACTTAAGCGGTAAAGTCCAATGCCTGACAAAGGCAGAGTAGTTAGCTGCCATGCGTAGATTGATACATACTACAGAACCAAACAATACAAATAATACGGGTATAACATACTACATGAACTAGCGATCGCTAAATCTCGGCCACGGAAATCACGAACACCATTGTCAACGCCATGTCATTACGCGAAAGTACATCCAGTCCATAATACAATAACTACATTACATTATGCATCCGGCGCACTCCCGCACGCCAGAATGACAGATGACATGAAAATGAAAATAATTGTCAAAGGTATTGTTTTTTAAGTGGGAGAGTCAATACATTTTTAAAGTACACTATATTTATAGCTTGATGAACGGCCCCAACTAAATTTTCACACTGGAAATGCAGCATCTAGTGAAAAGACCAAGGTTAAGGAAGGAAAATTTTGGTGAACTATCGTTTTTATTAGGAAATTATTACGTTTTTGCCAAAGCTTGATTTGGCTAAATTATTATCATAAAATATGAGAAACGAAAGCATGAACTAAATATTGTAAACAAAATAGGCTCACCTCTCTATAAAAAATGATTTAAAATCAGTTTGTTAATTCTGTAATTAGATGTTTACTCACTTTACGCTTAGAAGATAATACCGAGTCAAGGAACACTTGTTTACTTAGCTTCAACGTACACACACTTCCTGTCACACTGGCGGCCCGGGTTCAATTCTCGCGCAATCCATGTAATATTTTGTTTTGTTTCACTTTACTATTTGGTATAAACACTAGTTTCCAGATTTAATACGTTTGGAACTACCCTCGCATTTTTCAAAAGCACTTGGATAACTTCGATTCTAAAATTATAATTTTCAGCACACATTTTTTTATTGTTGATACTAGTGCATTTTTATTAAGAAAATTCACTAATATAGAATTTGTTTTCAAAAAAGTTTTTCGTTGTTGGAACTACCGGTTCGAATAGGTTAACTAAAACGAAATTATCCAGGCGATTAATAAGGAAAAATACCTGCCACGTTTGTATATAATTTGGCACCTTATTTTCTTTGCTAAATATGAATTAAGTTTTCTTGTGGAAAGCTTTTGTAACTTCAATGAAATTTGTAATATAACTTTATTTGCAAGAGACTTATAATACCTAGATATACCAAATTTTAATTTTCTAGCGTCATAGAAAATTGAATTTGTTAAATTTATCTACGAAAAATCGCCAAAAATTATATAGTATAAAACCATACTAGTGGACTTTTGCAGTGGTCGAAATTCGATCGTAATTCATAAAAAATTTAAGTTTGGACGTTATTAACGTTCTTTTGTCATAGATTATGCCTCTATCTCTCTAGTCTCAGTGCGACTGTTGACCACAGAGTTTTATGTGTTTGTTTCACGTATTAAATAACGGTCAGCTCATAACTGGGGAATCTGCCTGTCCAATTAAAACAAAGATCACTTAATCTGTTTGTAACAGATATTATACATACGTTTTAGCTTTCTGCATTTCTTCTCCATATGAGCTTTAGCTGTGCCAAAATTTATACTCCCCCGTGTGCGCAATGTGCTTAAAAAATCGTACAAATGTTTTTCTTTTAGTAAAATGAATATCAATGACGGTCGATGCTGAAACTTAAGGGTTTGTAAAACACACTTCTTGCGGCATTTTCTCTACACAACCCGTATTCGCTCCAGCTTCTTTTCCTCAAAGTTGCCTACTTTGACGTTCCAAATCGCGACTTTGACGTATAAAGAGAAAAAATTATAAATTTTGAAAGTAAATTTTCGGGCTTTGTGTTCCAAAAAAACCTAATCCTTTCTGTAATATACAATAGATTTTGTTATCCACATAAAGTATTTTGTTTTCGTGCGTTTTTCTGGTCATCTGTAGCACCCTTTTTTTTAATAGCTATAACATTTTTTTATTCTCACCTACATGTCTAGATTTTGGTGCATAGTTGACTTTTTATGATGTAAACCCGCGTACCAAGCTTGGTTGCCATATCTTTGTTATTTTTGGAGATATAACATTTTTTCGGAAAAAACTGAGCCGATTTTCCTGAATAACGAACTTGTCCTAGCCATTTGCAAAAGGAAGGTACTCACCAAATTTGACTCTAGTGGTCTTAGTTCACGCTCATTTCAAGAATTTTTTTAAGTTCAAAAGTCGCGATCTTCTCATTAGTGAATATTAGATTCACTAAATGCAAAATAAACATAGTAAGATAATTTTGTGATTAAAAGAATTCTTTATGTAAATCCGCTACCAAAACGCATTCATTGCATACAGGCATTTAACTATTATGAAATCTTTCTCCATTAAATAGTCTGCTTATTCCTTAATGTGCAATGTGACGTATTAATTACAAAGAACAATTACACTCTCTTTACCAAAACTATTTCAACATTTAAATGTCTTGATCTCTGACAAATTACCTAAATCGTTTGCCAAACTACAAAAGCCTACAAAAGCAGTTAGCTGTAAGAGATAGCTCTGTGATTAATGATTAATGTTGCAAGATCTGTTACTATAATATGTGTGAAAAATTTGAAATATCGTTAACAATCACAGTGTCAAACATCTTCATCAATTTATTTAAATGGATAATCCATCAATCTGAGTCTTTACTTAAACAGCACCCTGTTGTGAATTCATTGTTATTTTGTAAACAAGTAATTTTGAAAGAAACAGCTCAATTTGTATGGCATCGTTTAATAACTCGGATTTCAAAAACATTCTGTACGATTACGTAACAAACATTCAGTTTTTTACTGTAATGTGAAATAGCGTCAAAAACTGATTAAATATTTTGCTAATTATACAGCGTGAGACACGGTAACGCCTCAGTCTGTAGAGACAGAACTATTTTTTCAAATTGGTTTTTACAATGAGATATACAAGGTGTTTCTAAATTGCGTGTAGAAAATCCTGGAGCGTATTCTATGGTTAAAATTAAGACAATTTTGCTAAATAAACATGGGGTCCCAAGGCTGTAGTTTTCGGGATGTAGAGTTTCCAAAAATGATACAGAATCATAATTACACGAGGAGAACCCAAATCATAGCAACACATATTTTTAAAGACCTGACGATCGTTTCACTAACAAAGTTAATGTCATCAGAGGACGAAAATTTATAAACTACTTACAACTGAAGACCATATTTTATACTACGTATTAGTTAGAGGTCGATAAAGAGAGGGACGATATCTTAGGCAAATTTTCTGTGTATTTTATATTTTAATTGCCGGACGAGGTTTTTGAACTTTCGCTATACCTTGACCTGCCGAATTTCGAAATATCTTCTATGTCAAACACAGTGTGAAAACAAAGGGATATAAATCAATGGCAGGGCTCGGTTTAAGGAACTTTTATTTTGTATTGCCTTAGAAATATAAATACTATCCTACGCATCTAACTTTCCTGACTGTCTAAAAATTTTATATTTCTAAAGCAGTGAAAAATAAAAGTTCCTTAAACCGAGATCCGCCATTGATATCTAGCCTTTGGTTTACACTGTGTCTTTGGCATAGAAGATATTCCGAAACTCGGCAGGTAATGTTATAACGGAGGTTCAAAAACCTTGTCCAGCAATTAATATACAATACATACATAGAAAATTTGCCTGGGATTTAGTCCCCCCTTTCTAGGTGTTTACCTAAGACGTAGTATAAAAGGTGCTATCTAGTTCTAAGTGGCTTATAATTTTTCATCCTTTGATTATGCTAAGTTTGTCAGTGAAACGAACGTCAGGTCTTTAAAAAGACATGTGGTGGTGATTTTGGTTCACCAAGTGTACTTATCAGTGCTTATCACGGGTTCCAATCTGAATTTAGTGATAAAAAATCAATTTAAAATTCATATCTCTATAAATTTATGATTCACAATGTTAAACTTATAATAATTGTTGGAAATCGCCACCTTCGCACTCAAAAGAGGCGTCAGATCTTCTTCTTATAGAACGCATTAAAAATACGGTGGGGTGGCCATTTTAGTATCACAAGCAACTATGGTTCGTTGTCGTAGTTGCTTTTCATTTTCAACATCTTTTAAAATCAGTGTTTTAAGGTGCCTCCAAAGGAAAAAGTCTAAGGGATTCAAATTCGGTGATCTTGGCGGCCAAGGTTGACATGGGTGTTCAGTGCCTCGTCAAATCCACTTGTTTACAAAATTTTGATTAAAAAATTCATGAGCGGTCAAACTAAAATGACATAAATCACATCCATCGTCTTATTACAATGGGAACGTCTTCAAGCAGTTCAGGCACCAAAATGTTTTGAATAATATATCGATAAAAAATACTGGTGGGGGCTTCTGGTAAAAAACACGGCCCTATCAAAAAATCACTAATCATACCCAGCCACACGCTGACAGATAACTAATGTTGAAATGGGGAGTCTATTATCGCGTAAGGGTTTTCATAGGACACAACATGGCTGCTGTGAAAATCCATAACAGCATTTCCAGAAAAAGTAGCTTAATATGTAAACAGTATGACAGCGACAAAGTATACGTTTTGTTCAATTTTCTTCAAAATCCAGTTACAAAATTATAAGACAGCGGGGTAGTCTTGAGGCAGTAAAGCTTGAACTCGCTTTACGTGATACGGGTATAATTGTTGATCTTTGAGGATCGACTATACTAATTTAATGGTTATGTTCAAATTTCTAGCTATTTTTCTGGTGCTTGTATTCTTGTGTTCGAACCGTCAGAGAACGCCCCGCATTTGAAGCTTTTTAAATGATCCTAACTCTGAAAGATGTTGAAAAATATTTCTCAAAGTCTTGGGATTTGGAGTCATATGATTGACAAAGTTTTCAACATAAATTCGCCTCAGCCTTACAACAATTACCTTCAAGACCATAAATATAAACCATGTTAGCCATTTCTGCATTTGTGTAAGTTGCCATAATAAGTAATAAGTGGAACCAAAGTTGATTTTAAAATTGAGCAAAAGCTTAAATATTACACTAAACTGACACTAGCAACATGGTAAAGACAAAAAGTGATAAAAATGGAATAGCGCATATGAAAACTTTTTTTTTTGTATGATTATACAGATTTTTCTTGTCCAAGGCGTCATGATAGTAACCATAGCCCCGCCACTGGTACTTTACGTAAGCTGCAAATTTTATATTTTATATCTATCGACATTGTTAACGCTCGAGACGCCAGCCTACGGCAGAATTAACCAAGGGAAGAAGGGGTACCTCAGGTAGAAGGGACCTCTAGTATGAGAGTCGGTGAGCATTCTTTTTCTAGTACGCATTCATCGATCAGAATCCAAGAGAACAACACGCCAAGTAAGCATTGATCGATCAGAATCCAACAGAACAACACGCCAAGCACATATTCAACGATCAGAATCAAAAATAGCAACACGTCTAGGTGTAGAATAGTTATATCATAGTATTAAGTGCATCATTTGTAAATCATTAGTTCAATATATTATATCAAACAACAAGAAATACAGTCCACTAATTTCAACGAACCAGCAAGATATTCAAGCGGACATCATTGGTCCACAACATTTGGTCCTTCGAGCCGGATTATTCAACACAACATTTGGTCAATCGAGCCACATCAGATCAAGAAATCAGCGCAGCAGAAGTTCACTGTATCGTAAGTCCCTTCCATTTCCATTAATTTACCATTTAACAAAACCTATTTATAGTATAATATTGTTTCTATTTGTGTCAGTACACGTACAGTTTTTATTCACATTATGTCTGTAATAAGTAGTCAAAGTCAAAAATCAGATAATCTAATTAAAAAAAGTCCAGAACAATTAAAAAACATTAGAACAACAATTAAAGGTAATGTTACGCGTTTTAAAACTTTTCTTTCCAAACTTAATTCTGCCAAATTAGACGATCAAGTCGTAATGCAAATTCAGTTAAGAACATCAAAAATTGAGCCACTATGGCAAAAATTTGAATCAGTTCAAGATATTTTAGATGAAATCGATCCAACTGAATCAGATGCTCAATGTCACGGTTTTGAAGAAAATTATTTCTTAACATTAGCTCAAGCTAAAGCTATTCTTTCCAAGTATTATAAAGTTAAAGATGCTTCTATATCAAATGTAAATGATATTGAGGTAACTTCTAATCATGAAATTAAAAGTACGCGTGAAACAAACTAACATTAATCAGGTAAAATTACCAACAATAAAAATGCCCACCTTTTCAGGTAAATATGAACAGTGGATGGGGTTTAAAGATAGTTTTAAAGCATTAGTAGAGGATAATAAGCTTTTGTCAGACATTCAAAAATTTTGTTACCTGCAGACATCTCTCGAAGGAGATGCAGCTGAAATTTTACAGTCCCTGGAAATTTCCGCCATAAATTATCAAGTGGCTTCGCAATTACTTACTCACAGATATGAGAATAAAAAATTAATAATACAAAATCACATTAAGGGTATTTTTACTCCATGACGCGCGAGTCACACACGGAACTTAGACAATTATATGACAATACCTTAAAACATTTAAGAGCTTTAAAGGTATTAGGGGAATCAACAGATCATTGGGACCGTATTATTATTAATATATTGACACAAAAGTTCGATCTTAAAACTCGCAGGGATTGGGAATCATTTAATTGCGAATCAAAATTGACAACAATGAAAGATTTACAAAATTTTCTTAATAATAAATGCGATATTTTAGAAACTCTAAATTATGCATATAAAGACAAAAACAATAAAACATTTGGGGTTCATCATAATAAGACATGGAACAAACAATCGTTAAACTCTCTTGCATCAACAAATAATGCTCACAAATTTGAAAGGTTGTCATATATTAAATGTTTTTTCTGTAAAGGTAAACATTGTCTTTATCAATGTAGTGAATTTTTAAAATTACCACTTGTTCAGCGGTTTGCAGAGGTCAGGCGATTAAGACTTTGCGAAAATTGTTTACGTAACAATCATACGGTATCAGACTGCCAGGCAAGTAAATGTAAATATTGTCATAATCTTCATAACTCAATCCTTTGTAACAATAGACCGATAGTTCACAATCAGGTAGCGGGCAACTACAATAACCAACAATCTTCAACGGCCGAACAAATAACAGGTGAAACATTTATTGCTACCACATTGATGGAAAAACCATTTCAAAATTCACAAGAACATTATCAAAGAGATGTACCGGCATCGGCTTTAAGTGGGTCGACCCAGCCATTGTCCCATGCACACAATAGCGTTCAGGGTAATTCATCTTATCTACCTGAGTACGTTCTCTTATCTACGGTCATTGTAAATATTAGAAATAAACACGGAAAGATATACCAGTGTCGGGCTTTATTGGACAATGCTAGTCAAAGTAATTTTATTACAAAGGATTTATGTACAAAGCTTCAAATAGAAACAAATAAAACTGAATTTGCCATTAAGGTATAGGCGAAAAATTATCAAACCTTAATGAACAAACGAATGTACATATCGAATCTAGATTTAATTATTATTCAGCAGGGATAAATTGTTTAGTTTTATCCACAATTACAAGCACACTGCCAATTAGTTCATTTAACATTAATCCATTAAATATTCCTTCCAACATCTTAAGTAACATGGCTGATCCCACATTTAACAGATCAGGCAATATTGATATGCTTTTAGGCGCAGATACGTTTTGGTCTATAATATGTCAAGATCAATATAAATTAGGTCCTTCTTTACCAGTTCTACAATCTACGTTATTTGGATGGATCATTGCAGGTAAATTGCCAATGACAATCTGTAATCATTCAGTAACCTGTTTAAGTACAAATACAGAACAAATAATGAACTTACCCGATGTAAATGTTCAAAATAATTCTTATGCTGTGCACAAAATCCCCCTACAAGAATTTTCAATTAAAAAATATTCATCTTTTTCGAAATTTGTGCGCATTGCAGCATTCTGCTTAAGATTTATAAATAACTTAAAAATTAAAAGAGATCAAAGAAAAATTAGTTTATTTTCACATCATGAACATAACGTAGCATTAAATATTTTAGGAAAAATATCTCAAGAACAAACATTGTTAGCAGGTATTAAACAATTACAAAATAATTCTGACGTAACAGGCAACTTGCAATCGTTATCACCATTTTTAGATAGTAATAGCAATAATGATTTAGTTAATTACTGTAATAAGGAAAATATCATCTGGCATTTTATACCGGCTAGATCGCCTACATTTGGCGGCCTTTGGGAGGCAGGTATTAAATCCACTAAATACCACTTAATCAGGGTTCTGGCGAACATCAATTTAACGTTTGAACAATTTTATACTGTACTGGCCCAAATCGAGGCTATATTAAATTCCCGACCACTTTCTCCCATGTCCTCCGATCCCAACGACGACAGTGCACTCACTCCTGGCCACTTTCTGATTGGACAACCATTGACGGCCATACCCGAGGAAGACGTATCATCACTGCCCACGAATCGTTTATCTAAATACCAGCATTTACAAGCCATTTGCCAGCATTTTTGGAAACTCTGGCAAAGAGAATACATAATCGAATTACAGAAAAGAACAAAATGGAAGAAACATTGCCAAGAACAACTCAAGATTGGTACTTTGGACCTTTTAAAGGAAGACGACGTTCCACCACTGTCCCGGCCAATGGGCAGAATCACACGGCTACATCCAGGTCAAGACGGTGTCATTAGGGTGGTCAGCGTAAGAGTCCGATCCTCCGAGGTTAAGCGATCCACTGCACGCATATGCGCCCTTCCAATCCACTCCGAGGAACCAGAAGAACACTTTGAAAGCACCATCTTTCAAGGCCGGCGGGATGTTAATGCTCGAGACGCCAGCCTACGGCAGAATTAACCAAGGGAAGAAGGGGTACCTCAGGTAGAAGGGACCTCTAGTATGAGAGTCGGCAGAGCATTCCTTTTCTAGCATTCATCGATCAGAATCCAACAGAACAACACGCCAAGCACATATTCAACGATCAGAATCAAAAAGAGCAACATGTCTAGGTGTAGAACAGTTATATCATAGTATTAAGTGAATCATTTGTAAATTATTAGTTCAATATATTATATCAAACAACAAGAAATACAGTCCACTAATTTCAACGAACCAGCAAAATATTCAAGCGGACATCATTGGTCCACAACAGACATACTAAAAACATATGCCAGATTTGCCAAAATTACATCAGGGGGTTTAGAAGTTTTAAATTTTAAATTGGTTCTTTTATCCTTTTAAGAAACCTTATATCTCGAAAACAGCGGCCTTGGTACCCTATGTTTGTTTAACAAAATTACCTTAATTTTACCCATAGAATACGCCTCTGGGTTTTCAGCGTGCAACTATAAAACACCCTGTATATCTGGCAAGGCTACAAATAAAAAGTAATTTGAATTATACAACCTGTTCTAGGCAAGTGATACTAACAAAGTTATCTTTATTTTAATTGGACATTCTGTATTTTAGTGCGTTTTTAAAATTTACAAAAAAAATATTTACCTTTGTTGAGGATTTATTATACCGAGCGTCTATTGTTTTCAAGGTATTTAAGTTGGTTCAAAAATAGAGGGGGTTAAAATATTTCCTAAATTACTTAATGTTTGAAATTGATTTTCCAAAGGTAGATCTAGAGTCTTCGGCTGTAACTTCAAAATATTTACTGATCAAAAATATTGTACACTAAAATATCTATTATTTAAAATAGAACATCTAGTGTACTTTAATAATCTTTCAATCCGCTTTCATAACTCTCTGAGACAAATATTACCTAAACCTACCTGTGATAGTTTTAAAAGTAATAGTACATTAGTGGAGAGTCTTTTTGCAGAAGGTATTTCATTAATTCTCGTTTAATTAAGACGCCTGGGTATCATAAAAATTACTAATTAGGTACCAGATGCTGATAGACTTGGAAAAGCTAAATCACCAGAACGCATTTTTTAAAGACCTGACGATCGTTTCACTAACAAAGTTAGCATTATCAGAGGATGAAAATTCCTTAAGTTTTACGATTAAACACTGTGTTTATATAAGGTGTCAGGTAAATGACCGCTCTAGAGAGAGGATTCACAAAGTTCCCAGGTTTATATTTTAGCGAATTTTTCGAAAAACGTAAGTAGCTTGAAAAAGTTAGTTAGCTAGAAAAATTGGACCAGTTTTTTTGAGAAAATTTTGGGTTCTCTTTCACTTTGTATCTCCGAAAATAACAAAGCTATGACAACCAAATTTGGCACATACGTTTCTACTGTCAAATTTACCCTACATGCCGTACTTCAGTCCTCTATCTTAAAAGAAGAAAAACTTATGGCAATCTAAAGAAAACATTTTTGGGTGCCACTGATGATCACAGGAAATCACAAAAACAAAATATTTTCTGTGGTTAACAATACCAATTGAATATTACACTACGGTTAAGTTTTCTTGGCGCGAGAAAGTCAAGAAATACAAACAAATATATTTTCAAAATTTCATCTTTTTTTTTCTTAATACGTCAAAGTCGTGATTTAAAACGTCAAAATTTGCAATTTTCAGACAAATAGTCTGAAACAAATACGGATTATGTAGAAGAAATGTTGTAATAGGTGTGTTTTCTCAAGCCTTAAGTTTAAACTTCAACCATCATTGTCCTTCATTTTACTAAAATATTTTCGGAAAATCCATTTCCAATACACAGCAAATTTTCGTTAGAAAAATTCCTTAGTGAGAAGAACGCCACTTATAAATTTTGAAAAGATTTCTTCAAATGAGCGCAAACTAAAACCCCAAAAACCCATATGGGGGGTCAGTTTCAGTTTTTGTCTGTTTACACATATACAGGGTGAGGCAGTTCTACGGTAAAGCTCAATATATCCGTTATTATACAAGATATGAGTAAAATCATATACTATAATTATAGGGTGTCTCGAGCTGCATGTTATAAACCGATTTTGACAATCACAGGGTGCCCCATAAGTCGTTGGTGATACACGCTTTCTTTTTCTAATAGAACACCTTTATGTTATTGCATTTTTACATTTTCCACCGAATTATATACACGCTTTCTTTTTCTAATAGAACACCTCTATCTTATTGCATTTTTACATTTTCCATAGAATTATAATTCATGTTTGTAAGAAAAAAATTGATATACTTCATCGTTTTGAGTCAATTTAGCTGGTTTGTCACTTTTCCCCTTTTTTGGCACATATCATAAATTGTGATACGGCGTTTTTACGAATAGATAGAGGAACCCCTGGAAAGACGCATTCAGAGAGCTTTTTGTTAGTATTACTCGTGGAAAAAATCGATGTGCCGTATACAGGCACTCTCAAATAGTGGATGAATTTTAAAAGTTTTCGCAGAAGTGTTTTTAGTGTTGCGGTAGAAATATATTTTTTTAAGATTTTTGTAAAATGTTGGTAATTAGTAATAAATGTTTAGTAAGTTATTGTAAATAAAGGTGTCGAATTTTTGTGAAGAAACATATAATTCAGTGTAATATTACTGAAAGCAATTTCAAAAAAACACTTTTTTTCAGTTTTGGTCATAAAGCTGTTTGTGAATAATTATATTTTGGCAGGTGTGTAAATAGCTTGAAGAAGTTCGTTGGGTTCGTAGGGTAGAAATGGGCCAGGGCTGACAATTTACTAAATTGTTAGTTGGTTGTATACAGTCTCTATTTTTTAATACTTTGTGTTATTTGGAGCTGGCGTGACAACATACTACTTGGTTCCGCAACTAGGTGGCGGCACGTTGCCTAGTGTTTTACCACTCACTTAGTGTTGGAAGGCTGGCTACCATAGCCGTATTACTTTATAGGTGTATTTTCTCCCTATATTAGGCTAGAAATGGGTCAGGGCTGACAATTTACTAAATTGTTAGTTGGTTGTATACAGTCCCTATTTTTTAACACTTTGTGTTATTTGGAGCTGGCGTGATATCATACTACTTGGTTCCGCAACTAGATGGCGGCAAGTTGCTTCGTGTCTTACCACTCACTTACTGTTGTAAAGCTGGCTACCATAGCCGTATTACTTTATAGGTGTATTTTCGCTACAATTAGTATGACGTACTGATGAGCTCTAACTAGAGCGAAACCGGTCTACGGTTCTAATTGTGGTGAAAATGCATCTAGCCTTACATACTTTGTCCCTATATTAGGGTATAAATGGGCCAGGGCTAACAATTTACTAAATTGTTAGTTGGTTGTATAGAGTCTCTATTTTTTAACACTTTGTGTTATTTGGTGCGGGCGTGACAACATACTACTTAGTTCCGCAACTAGGTGGCGGCACGTTGCTTCGTGTCTTACCACTCACTTAGTGTGGGAAGGCTGGCTACCATAGCCGTATTACTTTATAGGTGTATTTACACTACAATTAGTATGCCGTACTGACGAGCTCTAATTAGAGCGAAACCGGTCTATGGTACTAATTGTTGTGAGAATGCATCTAGCCTTAAATAGAGTCCCTGTTGAGGCCAGAAATATTTCTATTAACAGATTCCATTGTTGGTACCGTCGGCGTCTTTCTTGTAAACAGGCCACTTAAGAATGCTCTTATGTATTCGTTGCAATGCCTGTCGGCATTTGAGAATGGTATTAGGCATTCACTATCAGGCAATAATAAGATGGGTTGGATTGGGTCGCGTTAATTTTTAAATGGGCTTAGTATGGGTTGATTAGTAGTATATTTTTGATGATATTATATATACTTTCTTTTGTTCATTAGGTTTTTATATATGTCTTCTTTCGAATGTATTTTTAACTCTAGTAGCGGTGGAAGACCAGTGGCAGCATGTAAGTGATCACTGCTAGCACACTTAACCGTAGGCTATTCAATATCTATAAATGGGAAAGTAGTGTTTTGGAATATATCTTGCATTTGCATCAATGTATGTAACTTATGTATCATAGTTTGAATAAAAGTTATTATTATTATTATTATTATTATTATTATGTAAAGACGTCTAAAAAAATACCTTCTAAGGTTTTGAATTCGCGGTGACTTAAAAATATTTTTCTCAAGTTTTCAGTCACGATATACGCAACTTCGTTGAAAATTGTGAGTTTTGACTTTTCAATGCTACAACGTTGCAACATTGGAATTTTGATATGTGCACCATATGCTTACCTAATTTAAAAATGTGATATCGCTCCATGGTCACAGGAATCTGAAACAAAAATCCGTTAATTAGTTTATGTAATATCAGTGCAGCTTTGCAAGGCTGCCTTTATAATTAATATTATTGCACTGTGCATTGTTAAGCACGGTAGTTGCTAATTTAATATTTACATGTGTCGCAAAAATTGAGTTAAAATTGAAATAAAGCATATAATTAAATAAGGTGTCCCTGAAATATTATTCTCATTCTTTATAAAATTCAATGAGATTTCTCTGAGTGTAAAGCATCGGCTTAGATTATATACTTTCCTGCTAATTAAACTATTCGAAAAACGCTGTGTTTACTAAAAACCCCAAAGCCCATATTTTAGTACGTGTATAGAAGCATATAATCATAAAAATCAAAATATCTTTGAAAAAGTCTGGACGCAGCAAATGCGCTATGGTAGTGAATTTTCGCTGAACTGTTTTCACTAGCAATTGTATTATGTATTTTTTAATGAAAGCAAACATCAAATTTGGTTACGAGTACAACCTATAAAGTAGAACAATACACGATATTTCGTCAAAACACATTTGTTTATAAAAGTACAACTCTCCGAAAATAAACTTGTTACCAAAAGAACTACTCCGATTTTCCTGGCCAACGAACCTCTGCAAGCTATTAGCGACCTACCAACATCTCAAGCAACAAATTAAGGCACATTGACCAGCACTCAAGTCCAAATAACCTAACCAATTTGTAATTTAGTAATAATGAACCAAAATCTTGGATTGACTGTCATAATCACTATAAATTTGAGAATGCAGCTCGCAATTAAAATTACTCCAAAGTCAGTAACTTACAAGTAACTAAATTGGCAAAAATTTGGTACAATTTTATCTATAAATATTACCCTTAAATATAGTTTTGAATTTCAATTCCATAATTGGTAATTTTTAGGTCAAAATGTGCCCTAATTTAAACTGAAAACTGACTACTAAGTCCAAGTACCTAAAATACATATTTTAAGGTAATTTATTACCTAATACTAACTTGAAATACGTCTCTGTGGTATAGTAAATTGGAGGTCTTCTCTTGAAGCCCAGATTACATATATATTACCAATCTAACTGCGATACAACACAGGAAATATTTTGGGCACTAAGATAACCTAAAATGGCCTTCTGATTGGTCGTATAGTCGCAATTCCTGCAGCAGTGGTCTTCCAAGTCAAATTGCCTACATCAAAGTTGAAAATACCCATAAAATCTGACTACAAATAAATATGTCGTCAAAGTTCAAAGTGTACAGCACTAAAATCAATTTTTGAATGTTGAAGGTGTTTCAGTTGATTAACTTAATTAATAAAAGTTTTATTCTTCAGTCACAATCTCTGCGTAAATCCTAAAAACGTATGAGAACTTCATCGGCTACTACTATATGGAAGAAAAGGTGCTGATTTGAAATGAGCACGTGTAACCCTTCAATATAATACATCTCCTTTTATGCCCATGAAATGGAGCATTGGCAGCACGATCAGCTGTCATATGTTTATGTTTATTTACTTATTTTCGCTCTATTGATGTCTATAACATTTTATGGAATCAAAGATCAAAAATTCTATATAATAATTCCTATATGTTTCTCCGGTGTGCACGTAGATATGTAATATATATATATATATATATATATATATATATATATATATATATATATATATATATATATATATATATATATATATATATATATATATATATATATATATTTCGATACAAGAAAATGTATGATTGCTAATAAATCTAAACTAGGTTCGTTTACCATGTAGCTGAAAATCCCATAATAAAAAAAAGCCTTCAAAGTTTGGTTAGTTTGCCTTGTCATTGGGAATTGTGACTTCTAGGTAAAGAAATAGGGCAAAATTAACTTTCAGGTCATTAATGTTAGAACGGTAGCCATATTAAACTATGCTTGCGGTATCCATCTTGATTGTATTGAAAAACTAAGAACTATTTTTTGTTGAATTTAGTGCAATTAAATTATAACTCCCTAAGAAACATAAAATAATGCTTGTATACAATGAGGGTAGGATAGTTTTGTCTACATCACCAATCCTCAAAATCAGAATTTCAAGAATTTTGAATAGTTTTTAATTTTAACTAATTCTACTATTTATAGAGGCGCTATGATTATATCGAAGTATCATAATCATCTTACCAGAAAACACATAGCCGCAGTGGTTTTTTTTCCGTTAGACAGTGCGAATTACCTTTATCATTGATTCAAATATTTTAAGTCTCTTCTTTGATCATTCAACATGTTGTTATTTGTAAACAGAGATGGACATACCTAGTTGCTAATATCTACTGTTTGTTAATACATACATAACCACAGCTCTCACAGAACAATGTCACATGCGCAGTTCGTTGTTAAGAATTTTACGGCACTTGCGCCCAGATGTCGGATTCAAGTAAAACGTTGGACGTATTTACCAATAATTTAGGTCCATTGGCCCAATATAGACTGAAAATGCTGTAAATATAACTAAAACGCGTTGGTCGAAATGCCTTGCTGGACCTATTATCGACTTCCCTATTACTTTTAGTTTATTCCCCACAATGGTAAAATACACCTAAATTTTACTTGAAAATGACCTGTGGTGATTTGGTCGAGGACCTATTGTTAGGGTGATTTTACGTCCATTTGACTTTAAATGTTGCTTGGGATATATTTATTCACAAAAAACTTTTTAACGAAACTTCCAAAAATAAATGGCAGAACTACCTGCAAACAATTTTTTCACTAAAATCCGAACAATTTTATTTACAATAACCTATTTAACATTTATTATTAATTACTGACATTTCACAAAAATCTTACAAAAAAATGATGTCTACGGAAAAACAAAAACATTTCTGCGAAAACTGACTAAATATGCCTTGCACAAGGGCATATCCTTCGCTTCTGAAACACAAAATTACATTAAAAATAATTAAATTACGGCAGTTTGAATTTTTTCAAATTAAGTCACGATATTTTCGACAAATGAAAACATCTCTAAATGCGTCAAATTTGTATCACCAACGACTTATGACTCACCCTATGATCGTACAAATAATTTTAAAAGCTGCAGCTTAAGACACCCTATAATCAACATTAACATTTTTTCTCATATCTTTTATAATAACGGATATATTGAGCGTTACCACAGAAGCGCGTCACCCTGTATATATGTAAGCAGATAGAAATTGAAACTAACCACGCATATGTGTTCTACTGGGCCTAATTTATGCCTATTTAAAGAAATCTTTTCAAAAGTCACCATCTACTGTTTAGCGAATTTTTCCTACAAAAATTCGTTAAACATTATAGACTATTAAACCCTAAACCCCATAAAACTACTGCCGAAGCATTAGAGGAAGGGTCTATTTAAAATGAATTTCCTGCAAATATTTTAGTAAAATGGACAATGACGGTTGAAGCTGAGACTTAAGGCTTTGTAAAATATACTTCTTGCGGCATTACACGTCTTGCGACATTTTCTCTACATAACCCATATTTGTTTCAGTGGTACCCATTTTTTTTCTTTTAACCGAGATCTAAACTTTAATATATAGTTTACCTTTTATAATATAAATCTGCGTTTTAAATTTCCGAAAAAGATTCTAAAATTTTCCCGAAAACTGGTCTGATTTTCCGGGATAACGAACTTTCTAGCTACTTGCAAAGAAAGTACTCACCACATTTGATCAAAATTGGCACATTATTCGCGATCTCATTAGTGATTTTTTTAATCGTTAATATAAAAGACACGTCATATAATATTACTTTGGCAATGCGCACTTGTGAGCAGCACACCAAAGGTTGCAGTGCTATCGGGGCGACAAGGCCGCGGACGAGCCCTGAGGGGACAAAAAAAAGCATAAGCGGAAAGCTCAGAAATTTAGAAGTGTCATTTAACATTTAACAGAATTTTTTAACACTTTCATAAATTCAAAATGGTAATGTACCCAAATGGGGGAATCTTTTTGTTTTCTAAATAACCCATTTGATACAAATAAAAGTACTTCGCGAGCAAAATATACTAGACTAGATAACGTTTTTATAAATTAAAAACGACGACCGACGCAAGATGGCGAAATATATCTTTCTCGACAACCCCATTGACATGGATATCAAAGGAAACGACACAAGTAAAATACAGTACGCCTGATGGCGCAATATATTTTCCATCACAGCCCCCTCACATGGACATCAAAAGTAAGGGCTACCCAAGTTAAATACAGTGGGATAAGTTGAGCTTTCATACAATAAAAAGCAGTATTTTTTTTATCTTAATAGATACACCTAAATGAAAAAATAATTTCCAACTTATTTAATCGTTTTTATCTAAGATTTTCCTCTAGTACAACACACAGGTTACTTCTGAATTAGTTGCTATCCAACTACCTAAAATAGCCAAACAAATTAATATTTAACTGTGAAATTAATAGCTATCTAGAAAAGACAAACTTATTTAAATCTCAAGTGTAAAAGAACATATTGTAATGAGGATGATTACATTTGTGGATAGGAAGAGAACCCTAGAGGAACCCTGTCGGCTTTTAAATGAAACTCATTTAGATCGTCGGGCAGTAGCACCTACGATAGTGTCAAAAATTAAACCTAATTTAAAGAAGTCCATGGTTGTGGACGGAGTGAACTTCTCGGTTGGTCTATTTCCGCGATTATGGGCAATCACCGACGCCAGGAAGCAGTTTCACCTCACTATCCAGAAACTTTGGCCAAACCCCTGCCTTCCTGGGAAGAGGGTAGGGATCTTTAACATGCCCAACAACGCACTGACATTGGACCGACGGCTTCACGCTCCTTCCGAAGGATGGAACGTGCAGACATTCAACTTGCTCAAGTACAATGCCACAACCTCGGTTGGTGTTAATTTTACAGTATGTACTAAAAAAATGAAAGGGGAACCCTGAGAATCGAACCCAGTACCCTTCGGTTCAGAGGCATACGTTGTTACCGCTGGATGACCGAGCTTCTATAAACCAAGTTAATTAAAACGTAATTTAAATCTTATTGACCACTTCAAAAACAAAGTTAGCCTAACCAAATAACGGAAATTCTCGGTATTAAATCCGAAGATGCCAAAAATGGTTAGATTTTTTTTAAATTTCAGCAACACACCACGAGGGCTTACAGCCTAAATACTATCGTACCGTGGGTGTTGACAAGGAGGAAAGATGCAGCTTGTTAATTCTGGACTTGAAGGTTTGGAGGTTCGGAGGAGAAGGAAAAACATGTGCCGGCAAGGAATTCCACAACTTGGAAGTCCTCGGGACAAAAGAGCGGGCATAACAAGATGTTCAATGTTCCCCTTGTAGATCTGTTGGGGGCAGCAGGTGGGGGAACTATGGAGGAAAGCTCCTCTGAGCAGTGCCCGTGCAGATATCTATAAAATAGAGAGAGGTCACGAACGGCACGTCGGTGGGCAAGGGATGGCAGCCTTTGGGTGAGGGTAGGGTCACCGATGAGACGTATAGCTCTCTTTTGAATGGAGTCCAGGATACGGAGTGTAGAAGCGGCGGCGGCACCCCAGATGTGGGAGCAGTATTCGAGGTTTGGCCTTATTTGTGAAGTATATAGGGTATATAGATTAGCTGGTGAAAAGTATTTGCGAGCCCGGAAGAGGAAACCTAATTTCTTAGCATCCGCTTCTGCAATTGATGTGACATGTTGGTGCCAATTAAGATTTCGATCCACAGAAATGCCAACAAGAGAAAATGACTCATTACATTGAATAACTTGGTTGTTCATTGTGATGGGTATAGGGCTGGTGTATCTCTTGTGAGAAAGAAAGCAAGACTTAGTTTTGGTGGGGTTGAATTGTACAAGATTTCTACTTCCCCAGTCTAATACTTTTTGGAGATCCACGGAGACAGAACCCTCCATGAGTCTGCGATCCTCATCTAATTGGGCTAAAGAGACAGGCTTAGAGTATTGTATATTTGAATGGGGGGTGCTGTCGTCCGCGTAGCTGTGAACTGGGTTGTATGTGCTAGAGATGAGGTCATTGATGTGGAGAAGAAACAAAGTAGGGGCTAAAGCTGGACCTTGAGGAACTCCTGCATTAATTGGATACAGTTTAGAGGAATGGCCATCCACAACAACAGATATGCTCCTGTTGGAGAGGAAATTTGCTGTCCACATACAGAGTTTTGGTGCAAGCAGCGCTGCGTGCCAGACCTGGTCGAATGCTTTGGATATGTCTAGAGCAACAATCTGGGATTCACCGTGTTGTTCCATGGACTTGTTCCAAGAATGGGTGACAAAGGAAAGGAGGTCGGCAGTCGATCTGCGCTGACGGAATCCATACTGCCTGTCGTGGATTAGATTGTGTTTTTCAAGAAATTTTAGTAATTCGGTGTTTATATACTTTTCCATCACTTTAGAGACGATTGAAAGGAGATAAATAGGCCTGTAGTTGCTAGGAAGCGCTTTGGATCCTTTCTTGGGAATGGGTTGTGCTCGAGCAGTTTTCAGTTACTAGGAAATATGCCTTTATTATAAGATATCTGAAACAGACGAGTCAGGACAGGAGCAAGTTCTGGTGCACATTTTTTGAGAACAATTGCTGGGATATCGTCAAGGCCAGAGGCTTTCCTGGTATTAAGAGAAGAGAGCATCTTTCGTACCTTTTTAGTTTTGAAAATGATATCCGTCATTTTATGCGCGACATTGGGGACTGTTGGTGGTTGAACATTTGAAGGTGGGTTGAGAGTAGAATTGCCGGCGAATAACGAAGAAAAAAGTTCAGCCTTCCCAGGGCGGTAGAAACAATTTCATCCCCTGAGACAAGAGGTGGGAACGTGCTTTTGCAGAAATTATTCCCAATAGATTTAGCAAAAGTCCAAAAGGGTTTGCCGCCGTTGGAGCTTAAGAGTACTTTGTTTTTGATGTGGTTATTAAACGAGTTTTTTGCTTCAGAAAGAATGCGGACATAGCGGTTTCTTGCGTCGTTAAATGCTTGACGATTTTCTTGACTGGGATTGTGTATAAGCGTTTTGTGAGCTTTGACCTTTTCAAGTCTGGCCTTGTCACAGGATTTAAAGAACCAGGGCTTTTGAGTGGCTGAAGAGGTTTTCTGTGTTCGTGGGATAAATAATTCCATGCCAGCTTGGATAATTTCGGTGACGTTTTGTGAGATATCAGAGGGGTCAGGATAAGAGAAGCAGACAGACGCCCATAGAAATGAGGAAAAGTGATCCCGCATTTCGTCCCAGTTTGCGGAGTTGTAGTGCCAAACGATACGTGGGTGTGATGACTGTGTGACCTCGGGTTGCATTGCGCAGGAAGCAGTGACCATGCCGGGGGCGGTGACTGATATCTTATAGGATTCAGGTTGTGTAGTAAGAAGGAGATCCAAAGGATTTGAGCTGTGTGTTGGGATACAAGGAAAGTAAGTAGGTTGCTGAACCATATTGGCTAAAGAATTGCTGACTGCAAAGGCCTCCGCTGCTCTCCCTTGTGGATCGGTTTTCGAAGATCCTAGCTATTCCTTATTATGGACGTAGAAGTCACCAAGAATAGTGACCTCGGAGGAAGGATATTCAGAAATCAGATAGTCGGTTTTTTCAGAAAGGTAGTCAAAGAGCTGGACAAAGTTGTTGTCAGAAGGTGACCGGTAAATGCAACAGATGAATTTAGTTGCAGCCCTGAGAGAGAGTTTTATCCATAGTATGTCTTTTCTTCCAGCTTCTAAATTGGGGAGTCTGGTGTAGGGTAGATAGCTACGGACGTATGCGCACACGCCTCCATGCAATCTAAAGGAAGGAAGGAGCTCATACCCCGGGAAATTGAGGTGATTAGTGGCTGTTTTGGCACTGATTTGGGTTTCGGTGAGGAAGAGGAGTTGGGGCCTGTTAGCCAGGAGGAAATGGTGAACGGAGTTCAGGTTAGAATTTAGGCCACATATATTCCAAAAGGAGATGTTCAATCTTGATGTTGGCGCCCCCTGTACACCACTCTCCCGGAGATCCGAATGGAGAGGTATTTTGCCTCCGGAATATTTTATACAAAGAGGAGCCATCATTATTTTTGCTTATAATGGAAACAGACTCATACACCAGAACCGGAAACGTCCGTTGGGACTTCACCGGCCCCTTGATGTATGGGGTGGTACCTCCTCGGGCGTGAAAAAATCCTTTACTATTACGTAAAGAAAAATTCCACTACCACCTGCTATGGATTGGATTGGATCAATGTCTACCCCTTTAAAAATAAGATTAATAAAGGGACTATCAATTGTCCAATAGTTATGCTTTTCGACATAGTAGGAGAATACAAAACATTATCATTTTGATGATTTTTTGGTGATTTTAGATTTCAAGGTTAGAGTGTGGCTAAATTATTTCTAGGTTGTTTTTTCGTGGCCTAACTCAACCAGCAAATGCAACTGATATCTCTGTTATTTCCTTGACTGTAGAATTGTTGTTTGTTGAATCAACCATCTTTCTGAATTGCAATTAACAACTCACAACAACATACTGTCATGCCGTTATAATCACACAGAAAGTTGCTAAGGCGTTTTGAACAAAGCTACCATTGCCAACTGTGGAAAATGTTGGTAACTCTTTATGTCCTCTGTTTAATTGATACCGTCTGAAAGGAAATTAAAATTGTTTTTGCTTGCTTTCTCATTATCAAGAAAGTTATTACCTTTACTTCCACATCGTCCATACGTGTGGAAGTATGTCATCGGCGACAAAAACCTCAAAATTCTTTTTTCGCTTAAGTATCGTAAAAAGTGTCAAATCTTATAGAAAACATGATTTGGGAACGAACATTTTTTTTGGCTGTCGATCTGCCGGTCTGCATGTCTCTCTGTTTGTAGCCACGATAACCTTAGAACTAATCGAGATATTGTCTTCAAATTTGGTGTACTGGTAGCAACCGATAAACGAACGGTTCGTATTGTTTTTGGGTAAAATCGCTCCAGGTGGTATGGGATTAATGAGCGGTAATTTCGTAAAAATTGACATTTTTTCGTTAAAAATCGAGTAGTCTAACGTTTTAGGGTTTGTTTATTGGAAATTTTGCAATTTCATCAAACATCTGGTATTCTCTGCTTAAATTAAATTAGCGGTTAAATGTGTGAGGGTAGGATATTGGGCACCCAAATTTCAATTTTTTTTACCAAAAGGGCGTAAGATATCTCAAAACATATAGAAAACTTGATTCTGGATTCTGTTGGTCTGTCGGTCGGTCGGTCTGTCGGCCTCTACGTCTGTGTGTTATAACTTTCGAACGAATTGAGATATAATCTTCAAATTTGGTATCCAGGTAACACCCGATAAAGTAACGCTTCAATGTGTTTTTGGATAAAATTGCTTTAGGGAATAGGGGATAAATGAGTAGTGATTTGGCGAAAATTGACATTTTTCGTTAAAACTCGAGTAATATAAGATTTCAGAAGTTTATGGGTACAGGAATACGAATATTTTCTTTTTGATCAAGTTATGGACACTAAATGCATGTTATGAGAATATATTTCTGAGGAGAGTAGATTATCACAGCCAAGTTTTTTATTTTTTTATTTCAACAACACACCACGAGGGCTTACAATACTATCGTGCCGTGGGTGTCGACAAGGAGGAAAGAGGGAACTTGTTAATTCTGGACTTGAAGGTTTGGAGGTTCGGAGGAGAAGGAAAAACATGTGCCCTCAAGGAATTCCACAATTTGGAAGTCCTCGGGACAAAAGAGCGGGCATTACAAGATGTTCTATGTCTGGTATCCTGGAAAGTAAAAGGGTGCAATAGCTCTGTTCCCCTGGTAGATCTGTTGGGGGCAGCAGGTGGAGGAACTATGGAAGAAAGCTCCTCTGAGCAGTGCCCCTGCAGATATCTATAAAAGAGAGAGAGGTCACCAACGGAACGTCGGTGGGCAACGGATGGCAGCCTTTGGATGAGGGTAGGGTCACCGATGAGACGTATATCTTTCTTCTGAATGGAGTCCAGGATAGCGAGTGTAGAATCGGCAGCAGCACTCCAGATGTGGGAGCAGTATTTGAGGTTTGGTCTTATTTGTGAAGTATATAAAGTATAGAGATTAGCTGGTGAAAAGTATTTGCGATCCCGCAAGAGGAAACCTTAGCAGCCGCTTCCGCAATTGATGTGACATGTTGGCGCCAATTGAGGTTTCCATCCACAGAGATGCCAACAAGTGAGAAGGACTCATTACTTTGAATAACTTGGTTGTTTATTGTGATGGGTCTAGGGCTGGTGTATCTCTTATGAGAAAGAAAGCAAGACTGAGATTTGGTGGGGTTGAATTGTACAAGATTTCTACTTCCCCAGTCTAATATTTTTTGGAGATCCACGGAGACAGAACCCTCCATGAGTCTGCGATCCTCATCTAATTGGGCTAAAGAGACAGGTTTAGAATATTGTATATTTGAGTGGAGGGTGCTGTCGTCCGCGTAACTGTGAACTGGGTTGGATGTGCTAGAGAGGAGGTCATTGGTGTGGAGAGGAAACAAAGTAGGGGCTAAAGCTGAACCTTTGGGAACTCCTGCATTAATTGGATACAGTTTAGAGGAATGGCCATCCACGACAACAGAAATGCTCCGGTTGGAAAGGAAATTTGCTGTCCACGTACAGAGTTTTGGTGGTAGGCCGTAGGCCGGTACTTTATTAAGCAGCGCTGCGTGCCAGACCTGGTCGAATGCTTTGGATATGTCTAGAGCGACAATCTAGGATTCGCCGTGTATTTCCATAGACTTGTTCCAAGAATGGGTGACAAAGGAAGGGAGGTCGGCAGTTGATCTGCGCTGACGGAATCCATACTGCCTGTCGTGGAGTAGACTGTGTTTTTCAAGAAATTTTAGTAATTCGGTGTGTATATACATTTCCATCACTTTATAGATGACTAAAAGGAGAAAAATAGGCCTTAGTTGCTAGGAAGCGCTTTCGATCCTTTCTTGGGGACGGGTTGTACTCGAGCAGTTTTCCAATTACCAGGGAATATGCCTCTATTGTAAGATGTCTGAAACAGACGAGTCAGGACAGGGGCAAGTTCTGGTGCGCATTTTTTGAGAACAATTGCTGGGATCTCGTCAAGGCCAGAGGCTTTCCTGGTATTAAGAGAAGATGGCATCTTTCGTACCCTTTTAGTTTTGAAAATGATATCCGTCATTTTATGCGCGACATTGGGGACTGTTGGTGGTTGAACATTTGGAGGTGGGTTGAGAGTAGAATTGCCGGCGAACAACGAGGCAAAATGTTCAGCCTTGCCCAGGGCGGTAGAAACAATTTCATCCCCTGAGAAAAGAGGTGGGAACGTGCTCTTGCAGAAATTATTCCCAATATATTTAGCAAGAGTCCAGAAGGGTTTGCTGCCGCTGGAGCTTAAGAGCACTTTGTTTTTGATGTGGTTATTAAACGAGTTTTTTGCCTCAGAAAGACTGTGGACATAGCGGTTTCTTGCGTCGTTAAATGCTTGACGGTTTTCTTGACTGGGATTATGTAGACGCTTTTTGTGAGCTTTGAACTTTTCAAGTCTGGCCTTGTCACAGGATTTAGAGAACCAGGGCTTTTGAGTGGCTGCAGAGGTTTTCTGTGTACGTGGAATAAATAATTCCATACCAGCTTGGATAATTTCGGTGACGTTTTGTGAGATATCAGAGGGGTCAGGATGAGAGAAGCAGACAGACGCCCATGGAAATGAGGAAAAGTAATCTCGCATTTCGTCCCAGTTCGCGGAGTTGTAGTGCCAAACAATACGTGGGTGTGATGACTGTGTGACCTCGGGTTGAATTGCGCAGGAAGCAGTGACCATGCCGTGGTCTGAGCGACCGAGGGGGGCGGTGACTGATATCTTATAGCATTCAGGTTGTGTAGTAAGAAGGAGATCCAAGGGATTTGAGCTGTGTGTTGGGATTCGAGGAAAGTAAGTAGGTTGCTGAACCATCTTGGCTAAAGAATTGCTGACTGCAAAGGCCTCCGCTGATCTTCCTTGTGAATCGGTTTTTGAAGATCCTAGCCATTCCTTATTATGGACTTTGAAATCACCAAGAATAGTGACCTCAGAGGAAGGGTATTCAGAAATCAGATGGTCGGTTTTTTCAGAAAGGTAGTCAAAGAGCTGGACAAAGTTGTTGTCAGAAGGTGACCGGTAAATGCAACAGATGAATTTAGTTCCAGCCCTGAGAGAGAGTTTTATCCATAGTATGTCTTTTCTTCCAGCTTCTAAATTGGGGAGTCTGGTGCAGGGTAGATTGCTACGGACGTACGCGCACACGCCTCCATGCAATCTAAAAGAAGTAAGGAGCTCATACCCCGGGAAATTAAGGTGATTAGTGGCTGTTCTGGCACTGATTTGGGTTTCGATGAGGAAGAGGAGTTGGGGCCTATTAGCCTGGAGGAAATGGTGGACGGAGTTCAGGTAAGAATTTAGGCCACATATATTCCAGAAGGATATTGTTAATCTCGATGCTGGCGCCCCCTGTACACCCCTGTCCCGGAGATCCGAATGGAGGGGTATTTTATCTCCGGAATCTTTTGTACAAGAAGGAGCCATCATCATTTTTGCTTATAAGGGAAACCGACTCATACACCAGAACCGGAAACTTCCGTTGGGACTTCACCGGCCCCTTGATGTAAGGGGTGGTACCTCCTCGGGACCACTACCACCTACCATATTGCAAGTATACTACGCCAGCCAACTATTAAAGAGCTGACCAGCATTAAGTGGAAGTTATGATTCAATTTACAGCACTATTTTATTATAATTGAATTGATCTTACAATATTTAAATTACCTTTGATACAAAAAAGTAAGAAATCATTAATTTAATAGGATTATCTATTGTTTACATTTTATTAATCTATAAGTAGTTGATAAATTGTTTTCACAAATGTCAGATGAAACTTTGAAGTGAAAGACTTAAGTAATGTTCTTATTTCTGACTGCTTGTGACATGAAAATGTGATTATTTTTCCGCTTATGTTTTTCTTTACTTACACTGTGTAAATTTTTGTAAAAAGTTAAATTTTGGTAATTAATAATAAATATTTAATAAGTTGTAAGACTAGATGCATTCTCACAACAATTAGAACCGTAGACCGGTTTCGTTCTAATTAGAGCTCGTCAGTACGGCATACTACCAATAGCTGCGAAAATACACCTATAAAGTAATACGGCTATGGTAGCCAGCCTTCCAACACTAAGTGAGTGGTGAACGTGTCGCCACCTAGTTGCGGAACCAAGTAGTATGTTGTCACGCCAGCTCCAAATAACACAACGTGTTAAAAAAATAGAGACTGTATACAACCAACTAACAATTTTTGTAAATTGTTAGTCCTGGCTTATTTCTACCCTAATATAGGGACAAAGTATGTAAGGCTAGATGCATTCTCACAACAATTAGAACCGTAGACCAGTTTCGCATAGCTCGTCAGTACGGTTTCCAATTGCTGCGAAAATACACCTATAAAAGCTGGCGTGATAACATACTACTTGGTTCCGCAACTAGCTGGCGACACGTTCACCACTCACTTAGTGTTGGAAGGCTGGCTACCATAGCCGTATTACTTTATAGGTGTATTTTCGCAGCAATTGGTATGCCGTACTGACGAGCTCTAATTAGAGCGAAACCGGTCTACGGTTCCAATTGTTGTGAGAATGCATCTAGCCTTACATACTTTGTCCCTATACTAGGGTAGAAATGGGCCAGGGCTAACAATTTACTAGAATTGTTAGTTGGTTGTATACAGTATCTATGTTTTTAACACTTTGTGTTATTTGGAGCTGGCGTGACAACATACTACTTGGTTCCGCAACTAGGTGGCGATACATAACCCACTCACTTAGTGTTTAATAAGTTATTGTAAAAGAAAAATGTTTCCGGATTTTCGTGAAAAAAAATGTGGGCAATTTTTTTTTGGAGGTTTCGTTGAAAAGCTTTTTGTAAATAATTATATCTTGACAGGTGTGTAAATGAAGAAGTCCGTTGGCCAAGAAAATAGAACCAGTTTTTTTCGGAAATATTTGAAGTTTTTATCGGAAAACTTTTGTATTTTTCAAACAAAAAATTATTTTGATTAAATTGGTAAATTTCTTCTACTATATGGGTAATACTGATAACCAAATTTGATGCCTGCTTTCATTTTAAAAAAATCACTAAAAGACTTATAGGCTTTTAAAAATATTTTTATGAAAATTTACTACCACTTGCTGTATCCAGTCTTTTTATAACAAACCTATTATTTTGCTAGTAGCTATACATAAACCAATCAACCCTTATAATGTTGAACTTGTATTGAAATTACCTTTCAAACAAAGTGAAAATATACAGGATGTTGTATTTAAAAGTAAAAATTGATTTTCTAAGAAAACTGTAAGTTAGACAAAAACGCTGAGGCTAAAATAGGAATTTTCGTATTTTGAAACCCCACTACCCAAACTTTTTAGAAAATTTAAACAACCGATGTCAAAATAAAAACTTTGTTCCAAACTTAGTGTATAAAAACCGTACAGAAACTGTAATAAATAATGCTTTAACATTTAGAGGGCTTTCCACGTCCAACGATGTAAGCGGATGTTGACTTTTATTATTCGACGGCTTTGTAATTAACGAATATTTTATATCGTATGTCCATACCTACGTAAAGCCAACGAACTCACATTAATTTCTCCTTTTGTTTGTTAATTGGTTATGGCAATACAAGCGTGGTAAAGATATTTTTACAATCCATAATTAATTGCGCAAGTAATAAAGAATGTCACTTAAGCGCCAAAGGCAGTAGATCACATATTAAAACTAAACAAGACTATTTCATAAAGATGCAATTAATTTCTGTAAATGTCAGTCTTAAGTTAAAGTAACCATTTCTTCATCCAGCACATAAACCTAGGTATATGTTTACTTTACAACAATAGCGAAGTCTTTTTTGATGCATTAAGGAGTTAAGATGAAAGATATATTTAATAATCATTGTAATTATATGAAATAAATTCCGCAACCCAGTTTTTAGCAATAGATTGAATATCTAAGGTTTCTACCATATCGGCAAAATTTTACTAAAATCTAGATGTCGTTTTTAGTGAATTTTTATTTAGAAAATTGACTAATAGACGCATATTTATGGTCAGATTTTATATAAACATATATATATATATATATATATATATATATATATATATATATATATATATATATATATATATATATATATATATATATGTGTGTGTGTGTGTGTGTGTATTATAATTACTATGTTGCAAAAATCACGAGGAAAATAAAATTTTGGGTTTCGTTAAAACCTGTAGTGTAGTAGTATGTATGTAAAATGAACTGTCACATATTGCTTATTCTGTTGAGATGAACTCTTATGTATCTCCGAACGTGCCACTACAATAGGAATGCTAAGAAGGATCCATATCCGGAAATGTTTATGTTAAGATCATGAAATTTGATTGCCTCTATCTTTTAACACTTGATCTTATGCGAGATTGCATAGACGGCACGGTGTGTCTTAGATTAATCTTAGATTAATACAATTTTGTAAGTAAAATATATATAGTAGAGAACTGGAGTACATTAAAAACGTGGCTAAATATTAGGGATATTTCGATTGCTTAGTGGAAAAATTAACTAATAGACACAGAACAAAGAAAATGTTCGCGGAAACAACGACATTCAGGAAAGATAAAGTAGAAACAAAAAGTTTGTTTGCTTACCATTTTAACTGCGTATCACAAGAGGTCTCGAGAGCATTTTTAAGAAAGCTGATTTGCAGCTACTTTTTTGACAAAAAAATAATTTAAAAAATTTAGGCAGATTCCAAAGTGTATTGTATTTTTATCGCCGGACAAGGTCTTTGCGCTATCCCTACTGCTTTATTTAAAAAGTGTCCATCTGTAATAGTCTTGAGAAAGTTCAACGGCAGCTAAATTAACAACGATTCCTTTGGCGCCAATAACTGTATACTTATGTTATCGGTAAAACGTGCCGAAAACGTGGGAATTTTATTTAGCAAAGCAATCGATCAAGTGACTCGTAATTGGCGCTGGTGAAGTGTTCATACATTTTTTGTTGTAACTATATTTCGCAATATATACGCTCTCGAACCCATTTAACTGTTCTGGTTTTCTAACATTTTTTTATTAATTTCAGATTAGCTTTATCAACGTGATGATTATTATCCCAAATATGTCGGTCGACGGCAGACTTATCTACAGTACCGTAACGTAATTGGGATATGTGTTCTTTGAATCTAATTCCAATCGATCTTTTTGTTTGTCCGACGTATTTAAGATTACAATCTTTACAACTTATTTCATAAATTCCCGACATTTTGTCCGCGCTATCCTTGTCTTTTGGGTTACCTAGCAAGTTTTTTAAGGTATTTGTTGTTGAAAATGCTAGCTGTAAGTCGACTTTTAAAAAAATTCTGTCTAGACCCCTCGTGATTCTAGGTTCAAATGGTAAGCAAACAAAGGTAAGGTATTTGTTGTTGAAAATGTTAGCTGTAAGTTGATTTTTTTTTTAAATGCTGTCTAGACCCCTCGTGATTCTAGGTTCAAATGGTAAGCAAACAAAATTTTTTCCGATTTTTCTCTTCTGAACGTCGTTGATTCCGTCAACATTTTCTTTGTTTTCTGTTTGTTGATTAATTTTTACACTAGACAAGCAGTGTATCCGTTATATTCGGCCACGTTCTTAATATAATTTAATTCTTTGGTATATCTACTTTTGTTTAAAGGAAAATTAATTAACCAATTTACTAAAAAATTCAGACTGGCCATTTTTTGTGCGTACGTAAAAAAACTTTGTTTGCTTACCATTTGAACCTAGAATCACGAGGGGTCTAGACAGCATTTTTTAAAAAGTCGACTTACAGCTAGCATTTTCAACAACAAATACCTTAAAAAACTTGCTAGGTAACCCAAAAGACAAGGATAGCGCGGACAAAATGTCGGGAATTTATGAAATAAGTTGTAAAGATTGTAATCTTAAATATGTCGGACAAACAAAAAGATCGATTGGAATTAGATTCAAAGAACACATATCCCAATTACGTTACGGTACTGTAGATAAGTCTGCCGTCGACCGACATATTTGGGATAATAATCATCACGTTGATAAAGATAATCTGAAATTAATAAAAAATGTTAGAAAACCAGGACAGCTAAATGGGTTCGAGAGCGTATATATTGCGAAATATAGTTACAACAAAAAATGTATGAACACTTCACCAGCGCCAATTACGAGTCACTTGATCGATTGCTTTGCTAAATAAAATTCCCACTTTTCGGCACGTTTTACCGATAACATAAGTATACAGTTATTGGCGCCAAAGGAATCGTTGTTAATTTAGCTGTCGTTGAACTTTCTCAAGACTATTACAGATGGACACTTTTTAGATAAAGCAGTAGGGATAGCGCAAAGACCTTGTCCGGCGATAAAAATACAATACACTTTGGAATTTGCCTACGACTAGTGTCTCATCTCGGTTCGATCTCTTTACCTGAGATCCGGTATATAAGTTGATGTTAGTTTTTTAAGTATTTAGAATGTTTCATCCTCTGATGACGCTAACTTGGTTAGTGAAACGATCCTCAGGTCTTTTAAAATGTGTTGTGGTGATTTGGGTTCTTCAAGTGTACTTATCAGTGCTCATCACAGTTTCCAATCTTCACTTAGTATCTTAATCGTTCCCGAAATTACGCCTGTTATCATTCTGTCCGTCCTAGCATTACGTCTGTTGGCGTTTAACGGTTAAAATTCAGATGAGATTATAAGACGTATAGTTTGCATTCTGTAAATAACAACGTTATTTCAAATCATTTTCAACGTTAAACGATACATTTGCCTACAAGAAACTGCGACGCTATAATGAAACAACGTCAAAGGCGAGGACTTACTACAGTATATTTGCCATTTGTCGTAAATTACTGCTTTAATATGTGGTATTAATAGTTTGTAGTAATTCCTATAAATTGACAAAAATTAAGGAGTTTATGGAAAATAATTTTGATAGAGAATGTCTTTCTGTAAACAAATAATGGAAAAGTTAGATAACAATGCCAGCCAACTAGAACATGTTTTGTTTTCTGATAAGTGCCGTTTTATACTTCACGGTCATGATAATCGTCAAAATTGTCGCCACTGGTCTGAACAAAGTAAGGACTGGATGAGAGAGACATAATTAGTTGACACTGCTCCAGAATAATATCTTGCTGACTTTCGCAAACTAATATCCAGATCGAACAAACCCACACGTTCCAGCGAATGTAATACGGTTTCGGCAGGATGAAGCAGCAGCACACTAAAAAATCAATGTCTGGCAGTACCTTAACCTAATATTTCTAAATCGGTAAATAGGAAGACGAGGATCGTTAGATTGGCCAGCAAAATCACCCGATCTTACGCTGTTAGACTTTTTTGTGGAGATATGTGAAAGGTACGGTATACAAAATTACGCGATTTAACCGGCTTAAGAAGAATAATAACAATTGAGATTACGTCGGTCACGCCTCAGATGTTGATTAAAGTTTGAAGATAGTTTTATGTACGATCAGGGTTGCTGCCACGACGCATGCGTTTTGAACATCTCCTGCATTAAGATTGATTTTTTTTTCTTTCTTATTATCAAGAGTGGAACACGATGGGTTATTCATTTTTTAGTGTTTTGTAGCGAAGTTCGTCAATCACATGAATTTCTTTTTTTTTTTTCCTGTTAATTTGTGTAATAAATTTTAAAACCATGTCTTTTTTTAGTAGATAATGAATATATCTGTCAAATGAAATATCACAAGCCCCTACTTCCTATTTAAAAATATTGGTAGTTGTAACTATCACTGGAAGGGGTGAAGTTTTCATGTTGCAGGCTATATAATTTAAGTGAATTTTTATTTTAAAAATTTTTTTTCAAATGAGCGCGATTTAGGACCCCTAGAACCCATATCCGGGGTCAGTTTCAATTTTTATATGTATGTATATATATATATATATATATATATATATATATATATATATATATATATATATATATATATATATATATATATATATATATATATATATATACAGTGTGGAACAGCCAAATGGAATAAATTCGATAACGGATAAATGAGAGCGTGTTGGGAAAAACGCTTGGACACGTCGATTTGTATTTTTAACTGCGCATCTTTTTCAAGAAAAAAAAATTATATAGGGTGCGTCATGTGACAGTGGCCAATACCAACTTTCTTATTTTAAATACAAGCCCCTGTATATTATTAATTTTTTGGATTCTTCAGAAAATTCTAGACATAATTCATGTACAATGTTCTATACCTATCTTCAACTGTTTCGGAAATATTAAGTATTTTCAGATTTATTACAAAAATTAACATTAAAAATAGAAAATTATTTTATTTCACAAATTCGCTACATTGCATTCAATACTTATTTCCCATTCAGCTCTTGATAATGAGAAAGTAAACAAAAACCATTCCTGCGTTTCTTTTTACTGATATGAAATGAAACAAAAACAAAAACAGTTTTCTTTCTGTTCGTATAAAACTCGTAGCCTTAGCAACTTGTTGTCTGCCTGCATGACAGTAGTGATTAGTGTCAGTGCTATTGTCGTTTGAATTTCGTTAACTGTACGTAATAATATCAGAAAAATGGTTCATTTAACAGAAATGCACAAAATAACCATTCTACAAATGATTGGTTATGGAGATAACACACGGACACAGATGGAAGTGTCTCGCTTATTTCACGAAAAATTTCCAAATTTGCCGCCTGTATCCCAAGGAACAATTAGCAAAATAGAAAAGCAGTTTCGCGAGCTTGGTCATGTGAGACAGATAAAAAAAGTAGCTGCCAATGCAGTAAGTGATGATACGAAATTGGATATTACGCTTGAGTTTCAAGAAAACCCACATACTTCTGGTCGACAAGCAGCCCAACTATTCAACGTTAGCCACACAGCAATTTTTCGAACATTAAAGGAAAGTAAAATGCATCCCTATAAAATGATACCAACTCAGGAGCTCATGGAGGACGATTTCGATAGGAGAACGTATTTTTGTGAACAAATAATGGCAATGTTAGATAACAATGTGATCCAATTAGAAGATGTTTTGTTTTCTGATGAGAGCACATTTACACTTCACGGTCATGTTAATCGTCAAAATTGCCGCTATTGGTCTAATGAGAATCCTCATTGGATGAGAGAGGAACATACGCAATATCCTGAAAAAGTTAATGTTTGGGCAGGAATTGTTGGAAATCATATCGTAGGTCCCTTTTTCATTGATGGCAACTTGAATGGGGATAAATATTTAGAACTGCTCCAAAATAATGTCGGGCCAACTTTGACAAACTTATATCCAGATCCAGCAAACCCACAAGTTCCTGCCAATAAAATATGGTTTCAGCAAGATGGAGCACCGCCCCATTACCAAATCAATGTCCGGCAGTACCTGAACCAGATTTTTCCAAATCGGTGGATAGGGAGGCGCGGATCGATAGAATGGCCAGCACGATCTCCTGATCTGTCGCTATTAGACTACTTTTTGTGGGGATATGTCAAAAGTATTGTATACAAAACTAAGCCCCTCAACTTAGATGACTTAAAAAGACGAATCACGCTTGCGATTAGATCAGTCACGCCTGAGATGTTGAGTAATGTTAGAAGACATTTCTATACCAGATTAGCATGTTGCCAAGATGTTCGTGGCGAGCATTTTGAACATTTACTACATTGACATTAATTTTTTTTTGTTTTTTTAAATTATTAAGAAATAATCAGTATTTCTTATTAGAATTTGTGAAATAAAATAATTTTCTATTTTTAATGTTAATTTTTGTAATAAATCTGAAAATACTTAATATTTCCGAAACAGTTGAAGATAGGTATAGGACATTGTACATGAATTATGTCTAGAATTTTCTGAGGAATCCAAAAAATTAATAATATACAGGGGCTTGTATTTAAAATAAGAAAGTTGGTATTGGCCACTGTCACATGACGCACCCTATATAATTTTTTTTTCTTGAAAAAGATGCGCAGTTAAAAATACAAATCGACGTGTCCAAGCGTTTTTCCCAACACGCCCTCATTTATCCGTTATCGAATTTATTCCATTTGGCTGTTCCACACTGTATATATATATATATATATATATATATATATATATATATATATATATATATATATATATATATATATATATATATATATATATATAAATATATATATATAAATATATATATATATATATATATATATATATATATATATATATATATATATATATATATATATATATATATATATATATATATATAAGTTCGTTAGCCAGGAAAATCTGATTAGGTTTTCCGGAAAAATTTTGAGTTTTCTTTCAAAAAAAAATTTTTTCTCCGAAAATTACAAAGCTATTTTAATGAATATATTGCCTTGAGAAAGGCCTTACTACATACCAAAATTAAACTTTCTAAGTTTATAGAAAATTGAGTTTTTCAAATTTTCAATTTTCTTTCGAAAAAAAATTTTTCTCCGGAAATTACAAAGTTATTTTAATGACACTTGGTGGATATGTTGCTTTAGGAAAGACCTTACTACATATCAAAATTCAACTTTCTAAGTTTATTAAAAATTGAGTTATCTAAGTTTGAAGCATTTAATAAAAATTCACTACCATAACGCACTTACTGCGTCCCGAACTTTTTTTATCTTAAATTGACGTGCTTCGAATTTTTCTATAAATATACACAATAATTGAGATACTGAATCTATTCCATCTGGCTATTCCACACTGTATATATAGAAAACAACTTTCAATTTTATTCAGTGTACCTAGGCGTTTTATTTGCTGGAATAAATTTAGGTCACTGCCAATCACATCAAACACAAAATGTAAAACAATAAAATTTAGTTAAGAAGAAATGCTCTTCAAATCTCCAGACATTATATTAGCATAATATATGCAATTCATCGTTGGATGAAACACTACAATTTGCATTTATTTGAAGAGCATGACCCCCAGTCTAGAGTCATTGGCGGTAGAGCACATTCCCATACTATAACTGTACCATTGCTGTTTACATAGAAAGCACTTTATTGTTATATCCTAAAGAAAGTTCCTTCAGCTCGGATAGAACGCTACTCTAATAACGTATCACTTTCATTGTTGAAAGTGTAAGTATTGAATTAAGTATCAAATTAAAGAAGACATTTTATTGTAGCCAATGAGGACATTCAGTGTGAAATTTTTTAGACGGGCTTTTCCTGAATGAGTTTATTGTGTTACATAGGTGTAAATATTTTGAGTGCCGTACTTTGCACACTCATAAAAGTGTCTACTCTTAAAACGTTTGTATCGCACTAAATTATCCAATTTAGTACAAAATCGTTAATCTTTGAATAACTGATATTATTTTGAAATGAATATAAAATTATCTGTACAATTTTGTATCCCCAATAACACAAATACGTTATTTCTAAACAAACTTAAAAAAAAGTTAAATTGACTTCAAGACAGGCACTTAAAAACGACAAATAACTGGATTACAGATTTAATTCAAAAGACGAATATTAATTTAAACGAAATATTATCATATGCGCTACTTACTTATCTGCTTTAAGTCGGTGCTAAGCCAATTATGTAATAGTTAGATAGACTAGGTCCACTACCGCCACATGGCAAGTTTCTCCGCACAGGCGACGGAATGCGTGAGCGTGGGTTGGTCTTTTATCATTAACAACGTATTTAGGTATCTTATTAGAATTATAATCCGTTATTGATTAAACTGTTTATATCGCTAAGTATTATTGTGTTTCGGGGTTGGCACAGAATTCAAACAGATAAGTGAAATCTTGCCTGAAATCGCGGCAACAATTTTTTTTAATTTCTTTTGTGTATTGAATAAATACAGAGCTCATTTTTGTATTGGTGCAAAGATATGGTTGACTAAATTATTGACATATAAGTTTCCGTAGTTTCACATTTGCTTTAATAAACAGTTTATAGGAATTGGCAATAGATGACTTACCTGGATAATACTAATTTATGCCTAACTTAGATTGTGCACCCCAATAATTCAATAATTGTTAAAATGACGAGATGAAGGCAAGCAAATTTGCACGTTGTATTTATTATGTTGAACAGGCACATCCACATCCGACTGTGTGCTTATCATGTTATGAATAGCGTACGTCTTTCACAGGTAAATATTTATTTTTAATGCACACACGGCAAAAGTTTGGTCTAATGCCGATTCTTAACACTGAGAAATAACATAGCAAACCATCGTGTTATTGTTTACATTTATCTGCCTATATTGCATGGGAGATGAGCTGGAGATAAGGAATTTTCCGTTCGTAAATATATTTGCAGTAGCGGCTCCTGGAAATAAATGAAGATTTGACTTTCAGGAACACATGGAATTCGCATAAGGTTAACAGAGAATCTAAGCTGTCAGCAGCTGCGGTCACGTATTACCGGTTGACGATAACATGCTGTGCTCAAAACGCCGGGAAATTTTGAAATTAATCATACAATTAGATAGGTTGAAACGATACCCGCCGCTGGGATATTTACTGAATGGTTCAGATGTTTAAAATATAGATTCTTTAACATATTTGTGTTGGCAATATGTGACCACTGCCACCTCCACGGGTCGATTTGAATATTTTTCAAAAATGTCCAGTTCATTAAAAAGCAATTTCTGCCTTTCAATTCATACACTTAGGTAACACTTGAATGTGTTTTATATTCAGAGTTCATCATGTCAAGTTTATAGTTTTGCACATCGTAAATTTGCGTATTTTTGCAATATTTGAATCTAGAGTTTCCATCTCACACTCTTCGAAACCCTACTTCGAACGTTTTTTTTTCTATGCTGCTTTTCCCGTTTTTCTTGGGAGAACTGTCCGTTTGCCATTTTTGATCTGCAGATCTTATTGTGAGCTGTTGTATTTTATTGTGTCTTTTTAGAAAACGGTTACGTGTAAAGTCAATGTAGTTTATGGTAATTGAAAATTGTTGTGACTGGCTGTTATGTTCTGCAGTTGGTAAGTTATAATGTTTAAGTTTCCACAGGATTTGCTTGAAGTGGCCCTTTTTGATGTTTGCTTCTGAGTGAGTAATCGTGGGAGTAATCCGTATTCTGTCCGGAAGGCTCCGAAATCTGCCTCATTTCGAGTTACGTTGGATGAAACCACCCAGCAGGTTACGAGATTTCACCCCAACCATTCATCCCCAGGTATTAGCGTGAGGACCTTTGGCCCAGAGATCTTCCCGTCCAGCAATTAGCTAGCAGATGCTATTTGGATCCCGTGGCCTCCCCGGCACTGTCCAGGATTGGTTCCTAAGATAAGTACCTCCCAATTTTATATGGACTACGTTGTCCCGGAATTTAATGGGGTTAGCAGGAGTAAGGAGAATCGTTTTGTGGACTATTATGCTGGTGAATTAAATACACTTCAGACCATTCATGTTGACTATTCAGAGATACGTCACGGCTTAAATGTAAACCTCCGCATAAAATTGATTAAACGTTAGGTAGTCTTGTTTATTTAATCTATACGATTTTTTTTTTAGCTCTTCTGTAATAATTTTGTGAACGTTCTTGGCAGACAATTACGGGAAAGATAATATTGTTCGATGCTTATCCTTAACTCATATTACTATAATAACTATTGATATTGCAAATTTAGGAAGTTAATAATTCTCAATGGACCGTTAACCTATCAGATATAATACCTTTGTTTTAAACTGACCAGGTTTAAAAATCGATACCTTATCAAAATATTATCATACAATGTCTATATTTTAATTTTACCCAGTAATTTAAATATGTATACACTTACATGTTAATTTGTGCACGTATTATATTTATATAGGTATATATGCATAGGTTTTCTGTGTACGTGGAATAAATAATTCCATGCCAGCTTGGATAATTTCGGTGACGTTTTGTGAGATATCAGAGGGGTCAGGATGAAAGAAGCAGACAGACGTCCATGGAAATAAGGAAAAGTAATCTCGTATTTCGTCCCACTTTGCGGAGTTGTAGTGCCGAACGATACGTGGGTGTGATGACTGTGTGACCTTGGGTTGCATTGCGCAGGAAGCAGTGACTATGCCGTGGTCTGAGCGACCCAGGAGGCGGTGACTGATATCTTATAGTAGTAAGAAGGAGATCCAAGGGATTTGAGCTGTGTGTTGGGATGCGAGGAAAGTAAGTAGGTTGCTGAACCATATTGGCTGAAGAATTGCTGACTGCAAAGGCCTCCGCTGCTCTTCCTTGTGGATCGGTTTTTGGAGATCCTAACCATTCCTTATTATGGACATTGAAATCACCAAGAATAGTGACCTCAGAGGAAGGGTATTCAGAAATCAGATGGTCGGTTTTTTCAGAAAGGTAGTCAAAGAGCTGGAAAAAGTTGTTGTCAGAAGGTGACCGGTAAATGCAACAGATGAATTTAGTTGCAGCCGTGAGAGGGATTTTTATCCAGAGCTAAAGTTTTGTATAAGAAATTTACAGGATAACAAAAATCTTCTGGCAGAGAGTGGCTTTCGTTTGCTAAAACTGAAAGAGGTTATACAGAAGTTTTTATTGCTAACGCTATGATTAAAAGAGCCTTGCATTGGATTCTTTCAATTTTTTATACAACATAATAGAAGCAGATCCATAAAATATAGATCCACAGTCTAAGATAGACCTAGTGTATGCTCAATAAAATGTTCTAGCTGTGATCATGTCAGCATCATTATTTCTGCGTGTAGTGTATTTTAAAATATTTAGACTTTTTTCTGCTCTACCTTTTAGTGAATCTATGTGCGTCTTCCAGGCCAACCTCTGGTTAAGAGTAATTCCAAGGTACTTGACAGATGATATTCCCAGCCAGAGAAACGGAAGGGTGGAGAAACGAAAACAAAAAATACCTTACTATAATAAAACTTGAGTTTTGTCACATCCTCTTTTATCTATTATTTATTATAAATGTAGTCTTGCACTGTGTTAGTACCATCAAATCCCCTGTGGGTCCGGAGACTGACTAAAAGAATTGGCTCAAGGTAACTTCTGCCTGTCGTAAAAGGCGACTAAATGGAATCAAACACTGGCGGGGGTATTTAGCAGGTGGCCCTGGAGGGAGGCGGATATCTCTGGGGAGTGATGTACACCCGGATTTTGAGGCCTCCACTCTGGGCTTAGAAATGGACAGTTGCCCGCGCTTGGTTGTTACTCACGAGCGGGGTTCCGGATGGGTGCCGCCTTGGGTTGAGTGCTGGCGGGTGTCGTGTGTCTAGACGACCCGGAGGGTATTGACAACTCTGATGAGTGGTAAACACCCGAAGTTTGAGGCCCCCACTGTGTGCTTTGGAACGGACGGACGGCCTCGCTTGTGCGAGGCTCGGGAGATAGCTCGATGGGATGTCGCCTTGAGTCTAACACTGGCGGGTGTCGGATCTAGACGGACCCGGAGGAGAGCTGAGATCTTAAGGGGTGGAATATAACTAAGGGTTGAGGCCTCTTCTGTGAGCTTCGAACCGGACAAACGACCTCACTTGGATGCTGCTCGGATGCGGGTTTTCATGATACTGCCCCGAGTCAAACACTGACGGATGTCTAGTCCAGACGAACTCGGAGAGAGGTTATCTCTCTTTGAGCTTTGAGACCGGCAGGCGACTTCGCTCAGATGGTAGTACATCTGCCAAACAAAGCTTCACCTCGCAGGTGTCGTCTCCTGTCGGAAGCTCGATTTGTTGGGTGAAATTTAAGCTAACGTTGGCAGGTGTTGGGCCTGGATGAACCCGGAGGTGGCTGGGGTCTCTAGGGGTGGATTACACCTGGAGACTTCGGCCTACTCCGTGAGCATCGAAACGGACTAACGACTCCGCCTGGATGCTGGTCGAGGGCGGGATTTCATGATACCGCCTCGAGTCAATGAAACACTGGCGGGGGTCTGGTGCAGGTAAGGCTGGGGGGAGGTGGATATCTGTGGGGAGTGATATGCCCCTGGAGTTTGACGCCTCCACTGTGGCCTCATACACTGACAATTGGCCTCGCTTGGTTGTTACTCGGAAGCGGGGTTCCAGATGATAACGCCCTGGATTGGGGCCTGGCGTGTGTCGTGTGTCCAGACGTCCCGGGGGGATCTGATCTCTGATGAGTGGTAAACACCTGGAGTTTGGAGCCCATACTGTGTGCTACGAAACGGACGGACGGCCTCGCTGGGGTGATGCTCGGGAGCGGGACTCGATAGGATGTTGCCTCGAGTCTAACACTGTTGGGTGTCAGGTTTGGAAGAGCCTGGGGGGAGCTGAGATCTCTAGGGGTGGATTACAACTGGAGATTATATGCTGCTCGAGAGCGGAACTTCATGATACCACCTCGAGGCAAACACTGACGGATGTCGGGTCCAGACGAACTCGGAGAGAGGTTATCTCTCTTTGAGCTTCGAAACGGGCAAGCGACTTCACTCAGATGGCAGTACACCTGCCAAACAAACTTTCACCCTCAAGAAAAGATCGACTCCCTCAGGGAGCTGGAATTGATGGGTGAAATCTAAATAATTAGACGTGAGCCACCATAGACCTAAGGTCGCGGTGGAGGGACTGGAATAGCCCACTTACAATAAAATCTAATCTAATCTAGTACCATCAAAGTACAAGATGTAAACACAAAAATTAAAATCTTACAACTCAAACAATTGTAAATATAATTGCTCATAGTGTTGTAGAAAGTAAACCTGTGTGGAGTTAAATTCAAATAACATCTTTCTATCAACTAATAATTGCTGATTAGATAAGTACAAACTACAATGTGTAAACTAATATTTTTCCGCAAAATCATTTTAGTTAATCATCACCAATCGACACAGTCTATATGACACGTTGCTGAAACATAAATTGCTAGGCGTTAGTTTAATAACGTTAATATGTAATAGGCGCCAATTGGCGAGAGGTAAGAAGGGAATTTACAATTCACGTGTAATTTGAAGTACGAGCCGTCATTGTTTCAATTAAGCGAGAAGAGAATTGACTTCATTTCACAACACATCGCATACGTAACAGCGGAGCTCATGATGATGATTCTCACCGTTAGCAGAATCAGGTCGCTTCATTCATTGTTGTTTGTGTTGGTAATGTAAGTGTTCAGTATTTACTATTTGTGTAAAACTCGACAAGAATGAATAATGTCTTACTTTGTTACTATTACTCGTCCTCATCATCCTTGCATGCACATCGTTATAGCTACACAAAGAACACGTTTCTGTATTTAAAAGCAACCACTGTCGCAAATATAGATTTTCCAAATATGTGATTATTACTAATCATAAAACCACAATCAGTAACCTCATAGGATTAATACAATTTGGTGTGGTGAGTCAAATTTGACTTTTTGAAAGCTCTAGTGATAAAAACTACAATGGCAAAGAAATGACCCATGTATTCTTTCATTGTCGGGACGTCTTTTTAATTAGTAGATGGCAAATTAAAGTATCTTTGTTGACTCCCGGAAATGGCCAAATCGACTATGAAAACTTCACTGTTATAATAGTTTGAGATAAAATGATGTTCGTTTACATCACCATCATACAACCTTAAAAATAATCAGTAACTGAAAGATCATGTAAAAAAAATTGATGATAAGTACACTGGGGAAACCACGACACATTTTTCAGACCTTGCGATCATTTTAGCAATTTTTTATTTAAATTCGCTAATGGGGAGATCTGTTTATATATATATATATATATATATATATATATATATATATATATATATATATATATATATATATATATATATATATATATATATATATATATATATATATATATATATATATATATATATATATATATTCGACCCATAACTCAAAAAATAATGGACCGATCTTGATCAAATTTGGTGAGTACCTTCCTTTTGCAAGTAGCCTGGAAAAGTTCGTTATCCAGGAAAATCGGACCAGGTTTTCCCGGAAAATTTTGTGTTTTCTTTCTAAAAAAATTCATATATCCGTAAATAACAAAGTAAGGGCAACCAAATTAGTACGCCTGTTTGTATTATAAAGAGTGAATTCTGTACCAAAATTCAGGTCTCTAGCTTTAAAGACAACGAAGTTATGGGCAGTTAAAGAAACAAATTTTGGAGTTTTCTTCAAAACGTCAAACTTGCAATTTTAAACGTCAAAATTGGCAATGTTTAGGCAAAGAATGTGAAACACATACCGTTTGTGAAAAGAAAATGTTGCAAGAAGAGTGTTCTGCCAACCCTTAAATTTCAGAATCAACCGTCATTGCCCTTCATTTTACTAAAATATTTACAAAATATCAATTTCAAATAAACCCTTTCCTTGATGCTTTGGCTGTCAGTTTAGTTCAATTGGTGCCTTTTTGGATATTTATTTGTAGGTTTAGTTAAGTTTATGGTTTAACGGTCTATAATTTTTTTTAGCTAATTTTCGTAGAACAAATTTGTTAATGCATTTTTTCATTTTTTATCTAAAAATGACGCGTTTATAAGAAAAAATCTGGACGCAGTAAGTGCGTTTTGGTAGCGAATTTTCGGTAAATTTGCAAATTAGCTCCCGAGCGCTTTTCAAAAAACTGTTTTCAGAAACCTGCCTAGGGCCCCCCTGGATCCACAAAACCCAAGAAAAATTTCTTGTTCACACCCTCCAAGGAAGTTACGGGACCAGGAGTGAATAGGGGTGCTGCGCGGGGTAGGTAGTAAAAAGGAAATATGAGCAGAAAATGCGAATAAAACGGGCTTGAAAGTTGTCTTTTTCACATCTTGAAGCCATATCCCCCTTAAACCCTGACTACCCCGCACAGCACGCCTATTCCACCAAACAATTTCTTGTTTACACTCCCCAAGGAAGTTACGGGACCAGGAGTGAGTAAGGGTGTATAATTTTTTTTAGCTAATTTTTCGTAAAACAAATTTGTTAATGCATTTTTTCATTTTTTATCTAAATATGACGCGTTTATAAGAAAAAAATCTGGACGCAGTAAGTGCGTTTTGGTAGCAAATTTTCGGTAAATTTGCAGTTTAGCTCCCGAAAGCTTTTCAAAACACTGTTTTCAGAAACCTGCCTGGACCCCCCCCCTGGATCCAGAAACCCCAAGAAAAATGTCGTGTTCACACTCCCCAAGGAAGTTACGGGACCAGGAGTGAGTAAGGGTGCTGAGCGAGGTAGGTAGTAAAAAGGAAATATGAGCAGAAAATTCGAATAAAGCGGGCTTGAAAGCTGTCTTTTCCACATCTTGAAGCCATATCTCCCTTAAACCCTGCCTACTCCGCACAGCACCCCTATTCACTCCCAGTCCCATAACTTTCTTGGGTGGGGTGTGAACAAGAAATTTTTCTTGTGGTTTGTGCATCCAGGTGGGGTCCCAGTAATGTTCCTGAAAATAATTTGTTGAAAAGCGTTCGGGAGCTAATCTGCAAATTTACCGAATTTTCATTAAATCCTTCAAATTTCAATAACTCAAGTTGCTATTAACGAAAGCTTTGTTAGTTAGAAAACCAACATTTAAGTTTTTTGTCGAAAAATTTTTGTGTTTTTTCAAACCATAAGTAATTTTGATAAAATATAATACATTGTTTCTACAACATAGGCTAAAAACATTTTTATGGAAATTTACTTCCATAACACATTTGCTGCATCTAGACTTTTGAAAAATGTTTATATATTTTCAAACAATCAATTTATTTCGATGAAATATGGTACATTGTTTCTACTATATAGGCAACCAAGTTTGATGCCTGCTTTCATCAAAGAAAGACATTTGCTATTAAAAATATTTTAAAGAAAATTCGCTACCAAAACGCACTTGCTGCGTCCAGAGATTTTCCTAATAAGGTGAGCGTCATCGGAGGGATAAATACACAAAGATTAGTTTGTTAGTGAATCAATCGTCAGGTTTGAAGAATGTATTGTAGTGAATTTAATTCTCCAAAGTGTACTTGTCACTGCTCATCATATATATATATATATATATATATATATATATATATATATATATATATATATATATATATATATATATATATATATATATATATATATATATACTTCTATATGTAGCAAGCAGAAACTTCAAATTTGGCTAAAACCATTGATTGAATGTAAGCAAAGATTGAACTGTATTTGAGTAACGGTAACGTTTTGTGAAGTAAATTCACAAGAGGGGTCTTTTTACAATATATATATATATATATATATATATATATATATATATATATATATATATATATATATATATATATATATATATATATATATATATATATATATATATATAATTGCGGTACGTAGCAAGTGGGTGAATAACTCAATTTGCAACAAATCTATAAAGTTGAAATTTCGTAGCCGCCAGTAACTCTATAAAAGTCACCTTTGGGTCTTGAGAACTCTGGTACAATTTGAAATAGGTTCTGCAAATGCACTAACAAAAATTTTGTGACGCAGCAAGTGCATTATCGTAACGAATTTTCAGTAGATGCTTCAAATTTTAATAACTTAATTTTCTATTAATATAAAACGGAATTTTGGTGTTTATTAAGGTCTTTACTGAGGCAACATACCTACCAACTTTCATCAAAATAACTTTGTCATTTTTTGAGATACGAATTTTTTTGTTTTTTTTTTTTAGAAAAGCTGGTCCTATCGCGCTGGCTAACAAACTCATACAAGCCATTAATAAAAGAAAGGTACTTGCCAAATTTTATCATAATCGGTTAATCACTTTTTCTGTTATTCTGTTATAGGTTGGATATTATATATATATATATATATATATATATATATATATATATATATATATATATATATATATATATATATATATATATATATATATTCTAAGAGATTATTATTTAAAAAAGGTTTTTACCATAAAAAGTCAGTGGCGTACGTGAAATAAGTCCTATTATTTCAAATAGTTTACGGACACCGGAAAAGTAAGACCCAGTATATCATTTGGGACAAGAATACTACCGAATAACAATCTCCATCTACATAGAACGTGTACGAAATTTAATGCTAATATCTCACTCCGTTCCAAAAATATTGTAAAAGATTGTTCAAAAATATTAAATTTCAACACCATGTATTTCCCATAGGAAGTAGGATTAAAACTTTTTCAATCCATAGAGCAGATCATTTTGAGACCAAAAGTTTATATAAACATAACCTCTAATTAGCTTCCTAGGGGAGATACAAGGTGTTGAAGTTTTGAAAAGAAAACAACTGCCTCAAAAAACTAGTAATATTTCTATAGCCGCTCAAGATGGCATAAAACTACAGACAACCCAAAAAAGTTGCTAAGAGATTATTCTTTAAAAAAGGTATCATAAAAAGGCGTACGTGAAAGAAGTTCTATTATTTCAAATAGTTTACGGACACCGGAAAAGTAACACCCAGTATATCATTTGTGACAAGAATACTACTGAATAACAACCTCAATCTACATAGAACGTGTACGAAATTTCATGCTAATATCCCACTCCGTTCCAAAAATATTGTTCAAAAATATTAAATTTTAACACACTGTATCTCCCTTATGAAGCAAACTAGAGGTTATGCTTATAAACTTTTAGTCTTAAAATGATCTGCTCTAGTGACTGTTGAAATCCTGCTACTATAAACTGGAACACCTGTATATGTATATGTATATGTATATGTATATGTATATGTATATGTATATGTATATGTATACGTATACGTATATGTATATGTATATGTATATGTATATGTATATGTATATGTATATGTATATGTATATGTATATGTATATGTATATGTATATGTATTTCTATATGTATATGTATATATATATATATATATATATATATATATATATATATATATATATATATATATATATATATATATATATATATATAGGCTGGTCCTCCGGGAGGTCCCACGATCGATTGCGGGAAAACTATCAATAGGAAAAACCTGAAAATTGAATATTACACTAAAGTCGTCGGGGGCCACAGGTTAAAAATATTTTCAAGATGGCGGCACTTCCGGTTATACCGGAAGTAGATGTCAATTCGCTTATTTTAAATAGAACACCCTATATTTTATTGCAGTTTCGGATTTTATAATACACTCTGAACACTTTTTGTAAATAATGTTCTATACCTATCTTCAACCGTCCAGAAGATATTTAGACTTTAAGATAAAATTTGACATTTGTGGCCAGTCATAAAGATACCGATATTTTTATAATAAGAACATATTTCGTTATGATTTTTAGAATTCTTCTGAAAGATATTTCACTTCATCTATTTCCACATCGACACTAACGATAGAGTATACAGAGTGTCCAAAAAAATTCTTGAATTTTGCAATGAGAAATTGCAAAAATCTCGCGATTTTCAAATTGGAACACCCTTTTTTTATAACACTATCGTGTTAAGCTCAAAAAATCACTGATACTTTGTATGTAATTACCTATACCTAAATCAAACGGTTTTCATTTAATTTTGAAAAAACTTATTTCAAAGCATGATATTTTGATAAATTTCCTACCATAGGCGTTAGCCATGGAAAATAAATTGCCGAGTGTGTTTCTATGGAAACTTCAACAGTTTGTTGATTAACTAGCTAATAATGGCACGGTTAAATTACACACAGGAAGATTATTTAAATTTATTTACTATTTAAGGAGAATGTAATAAAGTAATTTCGCGAACGTGTGATACATTTGCTGATAGATATCCAGATAAAGAGAAACCGTCACGTAAAACCGTCAAACGAATAGTAGACAATTTCAAAACTGCGGATCTGTCAAGAAAATGTTGCAGAGGGCTAAACCCGTTATTGACAACGAACAAATTGAGACAGCAAGCAGATATTTTGCCGCATACCCTACAAAGTCAACGAGGCAAGTAGCACTGGAGTTAGGATTGTCAAAAACATCCGTTCTGCGAAGTTTACGAAAAGATAAGTTCCATCCTTATGCTTGTTCAGTTATGCAACATTTAAAGGAAACTGATTTTTCAAGAAAGGTTGAATTCTGTGAATTTATTTTAATGCGATTCCAAGAAAAAGAGCTGTTTTTAGATAACATCATATGGACGAATTTAGCAACATTTTCAAAGAATGGACTTTTCAATCGTCGTAATTCTCACTATTGGAGTGACACTAATGTTCATCCTTCTAGGGAAGGACATTTTGAAGAAAGCTGGCAGTTTAATGTTTATTGTGCTATAAGGAATGACGGCGTTGTTGCCCTAGAAATGTACGACGATAATTTGAATGGTGACAATTAATCCGAAATTCATAAAATACTTTATTTATTTACTTGTAGGTGAGCGTTAGTTAGAAATTTTGCAAAATTTGGAAGTAACTTATTTGGGCAACCTTTCATTGAATGAATATAGGCGAATATTTTACCAACATGATGGGGCCCCTCCTCATAATAGTCACCTGGTTAACAATATTTTACAATCTCTATTTGCTGACCAATGGATTGCCAACAATGGGCCACACCTTTGGCCGCCTCAATCGCCTGACTTATCTGTTCTCGATTTTTTTATATGGGGTACTATAAAAAATAAAATCTACAAAACTGCAGTTTCTACTAAAGAAGATTGCATGCAGCGGGTTCGAGAATCATTTCGTGAATTGGATCCGGATTAAATAAGAAGGGCCACACTTGAGGGATTGACACGTAAGTGTGAAAAATGTCTTTACGCCAGAGGTCGTCAATTTGAACACTTAGGACGTTAATTTTTGTTTCATTTATTCAGTCCATGTTGTGTGTGAATTGTTTTTTTAATTTTCTATTATCTGTTTGATGGGTTTATATAAGGTTATATGGCAACATACCTAAAAATTGCTGTCTCGATTTGTTCGTTGTCAACAACGGGTTTAGCCCCCTGCACCTTTTTCTTGACAGATCTGCAGTTTTTGAAATTGTCTACTATTCGTTTGACGGTTTCTGTTTATCTGGATATCTATCAGCAAATGTATCACACGTTCGCGAAATTACTTTATTACATTGTCCATAAATAGTAAATAAAATTTAAATAATCTTCGTGTGTGTCGTTTAACCGTGCCATTATTAGCTAGTTAATCAACAAACTGTCAAAGTTTCCATAGAAATACACTCGGCAATTTATTTTCCATGTCTAACGCTTATGGTAGGAAATTTATCAAATTATCAGGCTTTGAAATGAGTTTTTTCAAAATTAAATGAAAACCGTTTGATTTAGGTATAGGTAATTACATACAAAGTATCAGTGATTTTTTGAGCTTAACACGATAGTGTTATAAAAATAGGGTGTTCCAATTTGAAAATCGCGAGATTTTTGCAATTTTTCATTGCAAAATTCAAGAATTTTTTTTGGACACTCTGTATACTCTATCGTTAGTCTCGATGTGGAAATAGATGAAGTGAAATATCTTTCAGAAGAATTCTAAAAATCATAACGAAATATGTTCTTATTATAAAAATATCGGTATCTTTATGACTGGCCACAAATGTCAAATTTTATCTTAAAGTCTAAATATCTTCTGGACGGTTGAAGATAGGTATAGAACATTATTTACAAAAAGTGTTCAGAGTGTATTATAAAATCCGCAACTACAATAAAATATAGGGTGTTCCATTTAAAATAAGCGAATTGACATCTACTTCCGGTATAACCGGAAGTGCCGCCATCTTGAAAATATTTTTAACCTGTGGCCCCCAACGACTTTAGTGTAATATCCAATTTTCAGGTTTTTCCTATTGATAGTTATCCCGCAATCGATCGTGGGACCTCCCGGAGAACCACCCTGTATATATATATATATATATATATATATATATATATATATATATATATATATATATATATATATATATATATATATATAACAGATCTCCTCATTAGGAAATTTATTTAAGAAGAAAATTCGCTAAAAAAAACCGCCAAACTTATGTATAGGGAATTCTACTAAAAGTTCTTCTAGAATAACGTAGTAATTCAAAAATTCAAAAAAACAACTAAATAATTCCATTTAAAATAAGAAATTTACTGCCTCCTGTCGGTATGTTCGGGATTACCGCCATCTTAAAAATATTTTCATTAAATAGATCAAGAACCGTTACTCGCATGCTGAAATTTCTAGAAAAATAGTATGAATAGAACTCCTGATACTTTTAATAAACAGTTTCGAAGAATCAGCCTCTATATACTTATATATTTTTCGTTAAAATCTGTGTAGGCTATTTCTATGAAAATTCGCTACCATAACGCACATACCGCATCTAGGCTTTTGTTCATTAACAAATATGAAAATTGTGACTACTAATATGACATAATTTTCAAGTGGGTACAATTTGGACCTGACAAAGTGTGAACTATTGCCAGCTCGGGGTCAAAGAGATGATGCACACGGAAAGCTTTTCGAAAAGATTAAATTACATAGACACACCTTTGGGTTCTACAAACCGATAACTTTATTCAATAATGAAACACAGCATTAAAATTAGGTACAAGTATCGCGTTTATCATTAAAATATCACAGTCTTGAAACATTATTAAATGACGAAGCATTATCTTTTCAAATGATAATCATGACCTTTGTCTCGTACTAAGTATAATCAATCTATTACAGCACTAACATAAAAGATGATTTTATGTTTTAAGATAATGTCACAATACCACAATGATATCGTAATAAATAATTTAACACTTTCATGGATTAGCATCGGTAATATCCGAATGTACCTATAAAATATATATAGTCTACAATTGCCCGTCAACGTTTTGTAAACACAGGGGTTGCTGTAATAACATCATTCTCCAAACGAGCTAAACCCAGGAATTACAAAGATCAAATATTATGTTTAGTGAAAATTCACTAAAATCCTTAATAAACGTAACGTTCTATTACTCCATTAAATTTTTAGTTACTTTTTTAGGAACTGAAAGACTGAAGTTTAATATTCAGTATGACCGTATCCATATACATCTGTTCGACCATAGAGTAATCGTGTTTTACATTGACAGATTGATATATTAACCGTCAGCTCAAACCTGGACCTGGGTATCCTACTGTCTAATTAGAACAAAGCACTGTTTAATCTATTTGTAACACATATCATACATACATTTTATCCTTCTGCTCTCCTTCCTTATGTGAGCTTTAACTGTGTCAAATCTCACACTGTTCAGTGCGTGCAATGTGCTTAAAAAGGGCTACATAGTTTTTTACTCGTGTATGATAACCCTATAAATGAAACTACGGCCATCACAAAAACGGTCTATTTGAACTTTTTCTGCAAATATTTAAGTAAAATGTAGAATAATTACGGCTGAAGCTGAAACTTAAGGCTTTATAGAACACACTTTTTACGACATTTCGCATTCCACATAAGCCGTATTAGTTTCAGGTTCTTTATCTAGAACATCTCAATTTTGACGTTTCGAATCGCGATTTTGACATTTTAAGAACAAAAACTTTAATGCTTATAACTTTTTTGCTTTTAACGTTGAGATTGGCACATCGTTTTCTTTTTATGATACAAACGTGCATACCAAATTTGGTTGCCATAGCTTTGTTATTTCCGGAGATATAGGGCCGATTTTGATAACATTTGGTGAGTAGCTGCCTTTTGCAAGTCGCTTTATTTTTTGAGTTATCGGTGTGATATATATATATATATATATATATATATATATATATATATATATATATATATATATATATATATATATATATATATATATATATATATATATATATATATATATATATCACACCGATAACTCAAAAAATAAAGGGCCCATTTTAATAACATTTGGTGAGTAGCTTCCTTTTGCAAGTCACTTAGACAAGTGCCTTAGCTAGGAAAATCGGCGTATTTTGCCGGAAAATCCTGTGTTTTCGTTTGGAAAATGTTTATATCTCCGGAAATAACACACACACACACACAAATATATATATATATATATATATATATATATATATATATATATATATATATATATATATATATATATATATATATATATGAAATAGATCAAGTAAAATGTACAACCCTGCGATTTTATGGAAAAATGACTGCTGGAAGTTTAAGAATGGTGGAGAAGCGCCATCTTGAATTACTTTTTTGAGTGGAGTATATTATTATTTTTCGAAATCTTCTAATAATTCCGAAAGTTTCTATTAGATACGCTTTTTTTCCTAAATTTGATCGTTTTCGAAACATTAATGTCTGAAAAGTGACATTTCGGGTTAAAGTGACATATAGATTTTGTTCACTTCCAGTAAAACATTTTGCGAACTAAAAGTTTGTTATTAATTTTTAATGAAGTGACCAAATTCACTTTTCAGACAGAACCTCGGTGGTTCAGGGGTAAGAACGTGTGCCTCTTAACCGAAGGGTACTGGGTTCGATCCCAGGGTACTCCTTTCACTTTTTCAGTACAAACTGTAAAATTAACATCAACCAAGGTTCTGGCATTGTATTTGAGCAAGTTGAATGTCTGCACGTTTCGCCCTTCGGAGGGGGCGTAAAGCCGTCGGTCCCGTGTCCATGCGATGTTGGGCACGTTAAAGATCCCTACCCTCCTTACAGAAAGGCAGGGGTTCGGCAAAATTTCCAGGATAGTGAGGTGAAACTGCTTCCTGGCGTCGGTGGTTGGCCATAGTCGCGGAAATAGGCCGACGTTAAAGAAACAAAACAACAACACTTTTCAGAGATTAATGTTTCGAAAACGATCAAATTTACGATAAATGTGTATCTAAGAGAAATGTTCGGAATTATAAGAATATTTCGAAAACAGAATAATACACGGGGGGTTCCATTAAAAAAAGTAATGCAAGATGGCGCTTCTCCGCCTTTTTTTTAACTTCCAGCAGTTCTTTTTCCAGAAAATCGTAGGGTTGTACATCTTATTTGAGCCCTCTAAATTTGGTTGCCATATACTAGGTGGTTCAAAACTTAGTTGGGGGGGGGGGGGGAGACAAACTTTAGGCGGGCACTGTCTATATATACATATAGAGTTTAAAGCTGATTCAAAAGTCGCGATTAGTAAAACTTTTTTAAGAAAACTCACTAAAAGGAGAGATTTTTTTCGTATATGGGAACAGGGAAACTTATACCTATCGAAGGCATGATGAACAGTGTAAAAATAAAATAAAAATATAAAGAGATGTTAGAAACGTCGTCCAGAGAACTGAGAAAACTTCAAGCAGTTGGCGAACCAATCTTCCAGCGAGATTCAGCATCGTGTCATGTTTCCAATAAGATGAGTATTTCAAGGACAAAAATATTAGCCCTATACATTGACCTGGTAACTCACCGGACATTAATCCTGTTGAGAACTTGTGGTTTATATGCAAAGCCAGATTGTTAAAATTTGGATTCAACAAAAAGTAAAGGGATTGAGACTGTCATTTAACCCTGGTTTCGAGATGACAAAATCCAGGAAAATTGCAAAAAAATTATTGATTCAATGCCAAAACGAGTTGAAACTGTAATAGAAACCAAAAATACCCTATTCGGTAATCCTAAAAGGTTTATAAACTAGTACTGTTTATATATTTTTTCTTTCAATAAACGATATGTTACGTAAATCTGTCTGTGTTCTCATTAATTTCCCCAATATTATAATTCTAAACTTTATTCTTTTTAAGCTAAAAGTTTTTCAGTAAAACAATATTAATAAAATAAATAAGATGGTCTTACCATTGCATTGGTGACTATCACACTACTGCTGTGAAAAAGTTGTGCGTACAAAGGCTGTTTCTCAAAGTTTAGCAGCCATTCCACTGTAAATTAAAAAAAATATTAGAAAGACATTCTATCTAGTAAACATTAGATAAGTATAACAAAATCACTACGTAAAACTTGAGTATTACCTTGCTAATCTCAGACAAAGCGTTTCGTTCTTACTACCATAATTGATGAACGTAAAAAGTTATATTAGCCACTTATTCGCTACTATTTACATTTTCATCTTAAAAAAAATGAGTTCGTCGTAAACTCTAAGAAGTAGATAATACTAATAGATTTTTATAAAATTTGACACATGATTGTTGGTTAGCACGATTAGACCAGTTTCTCCGGAACACATTAATTTCCCAAAATAAAATTAAAGTAAGAAGAAATTTTCTACACACTTCTTCACCATAAAAGGTAAAATATTTTCAAGTGCAATGAAAAATAAGTTTAGCATTTAAAAAGTGTTTTATAAAAATTCGCTACCATAACACACTTGCAGCGTCAGGACTTTAAAATTGCTTCGTACATTTCTTTATAAGAGCCTCAGTGGTACAGTGGTAAGAACGTGTGCCTCTGAACTGAAGGGTACTGGGTTCGATCCCAGGGTACTCCTTTCACTTTTTCATTACATACTGTACAATTAACATCAACCGAGGTTGTGGCGTTTTATTTGAGCAAGTTGAATGTTGCTACGTTCCGCCCTTCGGAGGGGACGTAAATTTGTTGGTTTAATGTCCATGCGATGTTGGGCACGTTAAAGATCCCTACCCTCCTTACAGAAAGGCGGGGGTTCGGAACATTTTCCAAGTTAGTGAATTAAAACTGCTCTCTGACGTCGGTGATTGGCTATAGTCGCGGAAATAGGCCGACGTTAAAGAAATAAAACACACATTTCTTTAAAAAATTTGTGAAAAAAAACACTAGAAAAATTGCTGCCTAAACTGACTAAATATTTTTTACATGAAACATTTCTGATAAAGTACATCAAATTAAAATTATATAATCTTGAATTAAAATTGACAAAAACAAATGAAAAAAAAGTTTCGGGACGCAGTGAGTGCGTTATGATAGCGAATTTTTATTAAATGCTTCAAATTTGTTTAACTCATGTTTCTATAAACCTAGAAAGCTGTTCGTAGTAAGGTATATACGAGTGCCACATATCAACCAAATTTCATCAAAATAACTTTGTTTATAGAAAAACTGGTCGGATAAGGCTGGATAACGAATTCATCCAAGTTATTAATAAAATAAACATTCTTGCGCCGAGGTTCATCAAAATCGGGTAATAACTTGTTGAGTTATCGCTCTGTAGCATATATATATATATATACAGTGCACGGCGTATCGAGCGTCCATTAGAAGTATCTACAAAACTATACCGATTTTTAATCTGAAAATTTGGTCACTTGGGTTTTCTGGATAGCTGAATTTAACAAAAATATACACGTCATCATACCACTTCCGGTTATACCGGAAGTGGTTACTAACTTTGTTTTTTCAAATGAAACATGACATTTTTGAGTAGAGTTTTGGATTTATCGTAAAATTTTAGGTTGACTTTTGATAACATACCATATGTAAAAAATCAGCCGTTTTGGAGTTATATCGATTTTTTTAAAACTTAAAAAAAAATTATGTATGTATATTGAGTGGTATATCTCCGGCAAATATGATGTCAGCGATTTGCAATTTCGTCTGTGGTTTTTCAAGATACAAGAGTATCGTGAAAATAGGCAAATGCGTTGATAGCATATACAGGGTGGAAGAAATTCACATACCAACTTGGACAATTTCGGACCCCTATAACTTGCTTACTTCAAATGGAACACCCTGTATATTTTTATCTTATTGCTTAGAGATTTGCATTATCTTTCGATTTATATCAGCATGTCCTATACCTAAATGCAACAGTTATCCAGATATTGGAACATTTGCATAATGATAATGTTATAAGGTGTACAATATTTCAGTAGAGTGCCTTGACGGAAATGTTATTCTTAGCAACGCCATTACTTCATGACAGTTGTTTATAACAATCAACAAATATGTCGCGTTTAAGGTTTTCTAATGAAGATTTTCTAAATTTATTAGTTACATACGGCGAATGCAATCGCATTATGAGTAGAACCTGCCGAGTTTTCGCTGAAAGGTATCAAGATCGCCCCAGACCGAATAAACATACCATCAAACGTCTGCTTAATAATTGTATAAAGTTTGGTTCCTTTCAACCAATTGTTAGCAGGCAAAACCGTTATACCGAAGACGATGAAGCCATGGTACTAGGATACTTCCATTCGTATCCTGAAAATTCCCTACAAGAGGCTGAAAGGGATCTTAGAATATCAACCAGGTCTATCCACAGAATCTTAAGAAAGTATAATTGGCGACCTTTTAAGCTCCATTTGGTTCAGAATTTGAAAACTGAAGATTTATTGTGTCGTGTGAATTACTGTGAGTGGTTGCTGACAAGAATTCAAGAAGACGATAACTTTGTCAAAAGTATAATATGGACTGATGAAACAAAGTATACAAAAAACGGCGTGTTTAACCGCCATAACAGTCATTACTGGGCTGCAGAAAATCCGCATATCTGCAGAGAAAGAAATTACCAAAACCGGTGGAGCTTTAATGTGTTCTGTGCCGTCAAAGACTCTCGTATTTTGTGTGTGTATTTTTATAACGAAAACTTAACAGGGGATCGATATGTGTGGTTGTTAAAAAACGTAGTGAGAGATGCTTTAGAAACTTTAGAAATTAGGGAAAGATCAAACGCTTTTTATCAAATGGACGGTGCTCCACCACATACTACTCATCAAGTCAGTGCGACATTAGAAGAAATGTTCAGTGGGAAGTGGATTGCGAACAATGGGCCCTACAAATTTCCACCACGCTCCCCTGACTTAACTCCATTAGATTTTTTCATATGGGGCTTTATTAAAAATAAAGTTTATAAAGACCCTATAACCACAAAGGAGAATATGCAAGAAAGAGTACGTGCCGCCTTCAATGAAATAAGCAGAGAAAGTATAAAACGTGCTACGAGCAATGAAATTTTAAGGCGAATTAATTGCTGTTTGCTAAAAAATGGAGCTACTTTTGAACATCTTTCTTGAACACCCATTGTTTATATACATGTTACTTATTAGATTGTTCCTTATCATTCCAGTTGCCACATTTTTTCTCACTTTCATTGGTTTAGTTGTGTAGTACTTAATAAATTGTTTATCTAGTTGCCTAAACAGATTATTATTATGGTATTCTCATTTATAATTTTGTTCTATGGGGTGTCCAACAATTAATAATTATTGAAGTTCATGAAGAATAACATTTCCGTCAAGGCACTCTACTGAAATATTGTGCACCCTTAGCCTTATAACATTATCATTATACAAATGTTCCAGTATCTGGATAACTGTTGCATTTAGGTATAGGACATGCTGATATAAATCGAAAGATAATGCAAATATCTAAGCAATAAGATAAAAATATACAGGGTGTTCCATTTGAAGTAAGCAAGTTATAGGGGTCCGAAATTGTCCAAGTTGGTATGTGAATTTCTTCCACCCTGTATACGCTATCAACGCATTTGCCTATTTTCACGATACTCTTGTATCTTGAAAAACCACAGACGAAATTGCAAATCGCTGACATCATATTTGCCGGAGATATACCACTCAATATACATACATAATTTTTTTTTAAGTTTTAAAAAAATCGATATAACTCCAAAACGGCTGATTTTTTACATATGGTATGTTATCAAAAGTCAACCTAAAATTTTACGATAAATCCAAAACTCTACTCAAAAATGTCATGTTTCATTTGAAAAAACAAAGTTAGTAACCACTTCCGGTATAACCGGAAGTGGTATGATGACGTGTATATTTTTGTTAAATTCAGCTATCCAGAAAACCCAAGTGACCAAATTTTCAGATTAAAAATCGGTATAGTTTTGTAGATACTTCTAATGGACGCTCGATACGCCGTGCACTGTATATATATATATATATATATATATATATATATATATATATATATATATATATATATATATATATATATATATATATATATATGTATATGGCGCATTGAAAACCAAACAGGCCGATTTGCGTCCAGAGAAATTCTTTTTTAAGAAACGCTGAAACACGTCAATTTTAATATTAAGGGGGACATGTTCTGACATAAAACTCAACTTTGTCACATCAACCCCTTAAGGATGGTGATAACAACCCTTATATTTTAGATAGGGAACATGAATCGACTGTTACATCATTTGAAAGCTCTTTCTTTTCTGATTTCAGCACACTAACTTTTTTGGAAGTTTTATCAACTCGTTTAAAAATTATTCACAGTTGAATATGCAAAAACGCATTTCACTCATTCAGATAAGAAATGTGCTGATAGTCACTGTTTTGTTGGTTTATAAACAAAAAATTGACTATCGGAACATTTCTTATCAGAATGACAGAAGTGCGGTTTATTATTTTAGTTTATCGGTCGGTTTGATACTTGATAGTACTACCGAAAATTAAGTTCACAATGGTGTATTTTGTAGAAGAAAGTGTTGAAATAATTACTCTTTTTTTCAAAAACAATGACTGTGCCAACCGTACCGCAAATTTGTTTAATGAACGACGTCCGAACAGACATGTTAACAGAAAATACATTTTGGAGTTAGTAGCAAAGTTTCGACAAAGTGGTTCAGTAGCCAACAATAAACGGGATCCTGAACGAGAATTCCCGGTTAGAAATGAGACTACTGAGATTAAAGTTTTTGGACAAATTGCTGCAGACCCAACTTTGAGCACGAGAAAATTGGCCACTGTTTCAAACATCAAAATAAGAACTATTCAGCGAATATTGAAGCATCATAAATTTCACCCGTATAAAATTCATCTTGTCCAACAACTGAGTGAACGTGATTTTGATCGGCGGCTGGAGTTTTGTGAAGTTATGACTGCACGAATAGCTGATAACGGGAACTTTCTGTTCAATATCTCTTTTTCAGACGAGGGTACGTTTTTATTAAACTCTACAGTCAATCGTCATAATTGTCGTTATTGGGCAGATAATATTCCAAGAAATTTTTACGAAATCGACACTCAAACTCCACAGAAATTGAATGTCTGGACTGGCATTTTTGAAGACCGTTTAATGGGACCAACTTTTCTTGATGGCAATTTGAGTGTTTCAACAAGATGGAGCTCCTCCGCATTTTTCACAACGTGTTAGGGAGTTTTTGAACAGAGAGTTTCCAGAGCAATGGATTGAGCGTAGAGGTGCTATTGAGTGGCCCCCTAGATCACCGGATTTAACTCCCTTAGACTTCATTCTATGGGGCCATTTAAAGAGTAGAATTTACGCAACAGAACCGGAGTCTCTGGAAGAATTACGACGACGCATTGTTGAAGAATGCCGTCTAATAACTCCACAAATGCTCCAGCATGTCAGAGCTCGTTTTGAACAAAATTTGTACTTTTGTGTGGAAGCTGGTGGTCAACAATTTGAACACTTACTTAACTTAATAAACATTTTTGAACGTTTGGTTTTGTTTTTTAGTTTTTTTTAACGAAAATTTGACTAACTAGTGCATTTCTTATCACAGTTAATGGAATACGTTCTTGCAACTCCAACTGTGAATAATTTTTAAACGGTTTGATAAAACTTCCAAAAAAATTAGTGTGCTGAATTCAGAAAAGAAAGATCTTTCAAATGATGTAACACTCGAGCCACATTCCCTATTTAAAATATTAGGATTGTTATTACCAGCCTTAAGGGGTTGGTGTGACAAATTTGAGTCATGTCAAAACATGCCCCGTCCCCCCAATATTAAAATTGACGTGTTTCAGCGTTTTTTTAAAAAAAAATCTCTGGAGGCAAATCGGTCTATTTCGTTTTCAATGTGCCACCTGTATATATATATATATATATATATATATATATATATATATATATATATATATATATATATATATATATTCAAACGGACCTTGGTTTCGGGTTCCTGTGGCCCAAATTCGCGCTCATCTGAATAATTTTTTGCAAAGTCTCACCATCGATACCTCCCTATTAGCGAATTTTTTTAAATAAAAAATTTTTCATGCGTGGAAGTAAAGAGAAACACAGACGGAGACATACTTATAATTTCATGTCAAAAGCTCTCTGAAATAAGAAGGTTATGTCACGTTGACGCTGCTGCATATGACATATTTAAAACAAGTTGTCAATTACCTACCAGATGTGATATAGAGCCGCTCTCAAATCCTGACTGAATTTGCAAAAATTCAAACTGCCCTAAATATTTTTTTCAAATGGAATTGTATTTTATTCCAACATAAATTGCGATTTATATTATTTGAATTTTATGTAAATTATCAGCCAAGTTTCGTGTAAAGTATATGTCAGTTTTCGTAGAAATCATTTCTTGTCAAATTGTTGTAAAATGTTACTTATTAATAAGTTTAATAAGTTATTGTGGAAAAAGATGTTTGCGAATTCACGTGAAAAATTTGTTTACGAATTTTCATGAAAAGAAATAAGTTGTTGTGTAAAAAGCTTTTTATCTAATTTTCGTACAAAAACCCTTATACGTATACATTTCGTGTAACATTACTTAAGCCAATTTTTGTAAGAAAAGATGGAAAATATTTGTCACGAGGGTTGTTTGCGAATTTCAATGCAAGAATTTATTTTTGTAATTTTTTTAAAAAGCTTTTTATGAAATTATTCATAGTGGCGCATTTAAAATGAAACAGGCCGATTTGCGCCCAGAGAATATTTTTTTTAAGAAACGCTGAAACACGTCAATTTTAATATTGACGGGGACATATTTTGACATAAAACTCAACTTTGTCACATCAACTCCTTAAGGGTGGTGATAACAACCCTTATATTTTAAATAGGGAACATGGGTCGACTGTTAAATCATTTGAAAGCTCTTTCTTTTCTGAATTCAGCACACAAATTTTTTTGGAAGTTTTATCAACTCGTTTAAAAATTATTCACAGTTGGAATTGCAAGAACGTATTTCATTCATTGTGATAAGAAATGTACTAATTAGTTAATTTTTCGTTAAAAAAAAACTAAAAAACGAAACCAAACGTTCAAAAATATTTATTCAATTAAGTAAGTGTGTAAATTGGTCCGATTAAACGGTCTCCAAAAATGCTAGTCCAGACATTCAATTTCTGTGGTGTGGACTTCGTGAAAATTTCTTGTCTGCCCAATAACGACAATTATGACGATTGACTGTAGAGTTTAATAAAAACCTACACTCGCCTGAAAAACAGATATTGAACAGAAAGTTCCCGTTATCAGCTATTCGTGCAGTCATAACTTCACAAAACTCTAGCCGCCGATCAAAATCATCTTCATTCAGTTGTTGTACAAGATGAATTTTATACGGGTGAAATTTACGATGCTTCAATATTCGCTGAATAGTTCTTCTTTTGATGTTTGAAACAGTGGCCAATTTTCTCGTGCTCAAAGTTGGGTCTGCAGCAATTTGTCCTAAAACTTCAATCTCAGTAGTCTCATTTCTAACCGGAAATTCACGTTCAGGTTCCCGTTTTTTGTTGGCTACTGAACCACTTTGTCGAAACTTTGCAACGAACCCCAAAATGTATTTTCTGTTAACATGTCTGTTCGGATGTCGTTCATTAAACAAATTTGCGGTACGGTTGGCACAGTCATCGTTTTTGAAAAAAAGAGTAATTATTTCAACTCTTTTTTTCTACAGAATACACCATTGTGAAATTAATTTTCAGTAGTACTATCAAGTATCAAACCGACTGATAAACTGAAATAATAAACCGCATTTCTCTCATTCCAATCATAAATGTTCTGATAGTCAATTTTTTCTTTACAAACCAACAAAACATTGACTATCAGCACATTTCTTTCGGAATGAGTGAAATGCGTTTTTGCATCTTCAACTGTGAATAATTTTTAAACGAGTTGATAAAACTTCCAAAAAAATTAGTGTGCTGGATTCAGAAAAGAAAGATCTTTCAAACGATGTAACACTCAATCCATATTCCCTATTTAAAATATAAGGGTTGTTATCACCACGCTTAAGGGGTTTATGTGACAAAGTTGAGTTTTATGTCAAAACATGTCCCCCTCAATATTAAAATTGACGTGTTTCAGCGTTTCTTAAAAAAAATTTCTCTGGACGCACATCGGTCTGATTCGTTTTCAGTGCGCCACCATATATATTGTAAAGTGTGGTTGTTATCTAAATTGCTTAAATTGGTTCGTTGGCCTGGAAAATTGGACCTTTTTTTCAGTAGAATTTTATTAATTTTTGGCAAATTTTTATATATTTTTCAAACAGTAAAGTAATTTTGATGAAATATGGTACATAGTTTCTACTGAAAATGTTATACTTTTACCAAATTTGATGTCTTTCGTTAAATAAAAGACATATTTGGAATTAGAACCATTCTTATAAAAATTCACTACCGTAACGCACTTGCTGTGTCCAGACTTTTGATTCTTGGACTGAGGTAAGTTTATGTATTTTGTTGCCAAGAATCAAGTTTTATTGCTTTTGGACCACTATGTATTTAAACTCTACGATTCACACTATGAGGTATATCATTAATTATGCACTATCATTTACAGTTACATGAACAAGTACTATTATTATATTCACACTTCATGGTTTAAAAGAATTATCAACACAAATTATAATTTAATAATAAATAACTCATCTTTCACACCTTGAGGAGCGTAAGAACCAGTCACTCTTCACACCCTAGATGCAAAAACACTACAGTCATTTTTTAAACTATACAACTGTTATAAAACACATTTAAATATAAGATGAACAAGTCATTTTATAATTTTATAATATGCCATTAAAATTTATTCCTTGACCTTATATTTATGTACGGCGGAATCTTCGGCAGGACAACCAAAGACGAAGAACAAATTACATAACCATTATTTTAAGGCTAAAAATAGTAAATACTTGTTGCTGATCGAACACGTTGTAAAGATTAATAGCACAAATAAGAATGAGCACTATGTAAAGCCTGTTTTAAAAAATATTCACATACTTTCGGCACTATGATGTAATTCTGTGACAAATTAAAGATGCATATCCTTGACAAAATTTTTTGCACTGTTAACAAATATAATCAGTGATCGTCTTCATAATAGGTAGGTACCTAGATACTAAATTCATATCGTGTAAAAAAAGTAATAAATCATAGAATTATTATTATTGTCCTTTATTAGTGTTTAATTATAGATTATGCTCATATACACATAGTTTGTTGGGGTACTGTCCTCAGGGTATTCTCGCCACAGCTAAGAGCTATAAATGCGAGGGATGGGTCTTTTTTCTAAATAGGTGATACTCGAGTAGTTTCAAGCAATGGTAAATTATGTTTTTCCTTACAAATCTCAAAAAAGTGAAATTAGCTTTATAAACTACAATTAGCGCTCATTTGAAGAATTTTTTTCAAAATTTAAAAGTCTGGATCTCCTCATTAGTGAGATTTTTTAAAGAAAATTCACTAAAAACTATTGTAACAGTTGCTTAAAATAATCACCGTTGACTTGCAGACACTTCCTGTATCTACGTATTGTTTCACGATACAGGGTGTTCAGTAAAGAAATGAGCCAAAGTTTTAGTTACCGTGGACGAAAAGAGGGTGTCTTTAAGTCAACTTACTTTGGTACAATTTTGCTTCCTTAAGAAGTTATTGGCTCTGAGAACAAAAACATTTTATTTCATTTTTTCACGATAGTTTATTTATTTATTGGGTAATTTACTTCTGACTTCTGCTAAAGGCACTAGAACGGATGATAGATGGGTTCGTGGTGGGGGAGATCCTCAGGGATCACACCTTCCATAAAAATCAGCAGGCGCACCAGCGGGGGAAATCGACGGAAACGGCCCCCCACACTGTGAAGCGAAAGGTAAAGGTCCCTACACTACGGAGAAAGCAGATTAGCTGTGTTTTTTGGTGTGTGGGGGGCGGGGGGTGTGCTGTGATAGAGCAAGGACGTATATGGTCCGTGCCGTCCTGCAGGACAGGGGATCGCCCAGATCCCTAATAAGTTGAGTGGCGAGCATGCTCACAGGCCGGGCGCTGCACGTTGCAGTGACCGGCGGCTGTCCTCAGGGCAGCTACCTTTCGCCTCATCTATGGTGTCTAGTCGTGGCTTCATGGAACGGCTCTCCGAGAATGGCTTCTACGCCCAGGCGTATGCTGACGATGGGCTGGTCTTAGTCGCCGATAAATTCCTCAGCGTTATCTGTCCATGAATGAAAACAGCCTGTAGCATAATTTAAAGGTGGTATGGTGAGCTGTGACTCTTCGTAAACCCGGCGAAGACGGAGATGATCATGTTCACCAAGAAGAGGAATCTGGAGGGATTTAGGTCGCCAGTGATGTCGCATTAGTGCGGGAGGTCAAATATCTGGGGGTGGTCCTGGACTCTAAACTATTACGAGGGTCGCAAATAGAACGAGTAGTGAGGAAGGGAGTAGAGACCCTGTGGCAGCTTCGTCAAGTGATAGGGAGGACCTGGGGCTTAGTCCTCTGATCGTTCATTGGATTTACACTGCGATCGCCAGGCCGAGAGCCCTTTATGGGGCGGTGGTCTGGTGATGTGGTGAGAACCAAACTGCTACCCGGAAGCTGACCAAACCTCAAAGGCTGGCAAGTATGGGTATCACCGGCGCTATGAAGATGACAACCTCAGCCGTGCTAGAGATCTTGCTGCTGCCGCCACCGCTTCCCATCTATATCAGAAGGGAGGCTATGGGGACGCATCTCAGAAAGCTAGACCCTGGAAACTGGTGCGGAGAAGGAGCAATAATAGGACATCCATGAGTTGCCAAGGAGGTAAAAAATGAAATTCCGATTTCCACCATCAAGGTACGAAACGCTGAGGACTATATATACTAGGCTGACTAGGACATATACCTTCAGATCCCCAGAGATCAATGGGGGGAAAATGAGGTTGCGTTTCAGCCCGCTAGCCAGGTCTGTTTTAGCAAGAGATCGCGGCTGGAGGAGCAGCATTCCTCCGGGAGGGAATATACATCGATAGCTTGGGGTGTGCGAGTGCTCTGGGCGCACACAACACGGCATTCAAAGCCGAGGTGTACGCTATTCTGTAGCTAACCGAGAGGATGTGAGGGTGAGCCCTGAGAAATATGTATACATTTGCTCAGACAGCGAGGCGATCCTACGGACAGTCTCCGCGTCCAGAATAAAGTCAACGCTGGATCAAGGGTGCTCGGGCGGTCTCACGGGACTGTCCAGGACAAAGGACGTGCAACTCGTGTGGATTCCCGGACACTGTGGCATCGTGGGGAATGAAGTGGTAAATGATCTCGCAAGGCTTGGTTCCGCGTGGCCGTTCTTTGGCCCGGAGCCATATAAATAGGAAGGTGGTCTGGGACGCCCTAGATAGGTGGACTGGGGAGGCCATGGAGAGGCACTGGTGGTCGGTCGGTGGCTGTAGACAAACCAAACAAAGACTCTGTGGAGGGGCCGGTCAGAGACAAGACTATCTGGCTTCTGGGTAGGAGTCTATCTGCGCTCCGCCGCATAATTGGGGTGTTGACAGGCTACTGTGCTCTTAAAAGGCACCTCACATTGATAGGTGTCGAGAGGGATCCCATTTGCCAGAAATGCGGCGAGTCTGAAGAGACGTCTTACCACTACCTGTGTGAATGCAAAGCTTTTGGGAGTCTTCGAAGAGAATTGTTCCGTTCGAGGACTCTGCAGAGGAGCCAGGTAAGTTCCGTCCAATGAAAGATCGTCATGCCTTTTATTTCGAGGTCGAGGAGGTTTGGTGACGGAACTGAGGAAGATTAGAGCATGGATGCTGGGTTCCCGGGGTTGGCAAAAAGGGCCCGTTGTGGCCTATTTGCCTGGCGTTAGCCTCCTTACCACTTTTTTGGGGGTAAACACGAATATCTGGTTATTTTTCGTTTTGATGTACAGGCGTTCTGAGCCCCTGCACGACTATATTATTTACTTCATTTTTTTAATAGTTGTTTTTGAAAAATAATTTGTTTATTTGAAACTGCATTTAGTTTGCTTTAGAAAAGGTTTACTCGTTGGAAGTCGCTAAAATGCACTATTTTAGAGAACAGTGAGTTTGAAATATTTCTTTAATTTGGAAAATATTACATGAGTTATAACATAACAAATTGGATCAAAGATGTATTATAGTTACAACGAAAAACTAAAAAAAATATAACAACACGAAAGATGCACCACTTCTGAAATTAACAATTTGAAAAAAGTCTTTTAAACTGAAAGCAATACCAACAATACAGTCTTCATTTTGAAGTTAATTTTCTAAATATCAGCCATTTGCTTCAATGCATTGTCTACACCTTTCTAAGAAATTTCTGCTAACTGAGAAGAATGTCGAAGGGATTTGCCTAATAAAATTTGGCGCTGCCACTATTTTTTGCCACAGTTTATTTCTGGTATTAACAGTAAGACCAGAATAAACTAGGTTCATAATATATCTCCAGAAATAAAAATCCAGGTGTTTTAAATATGGTCCTCGTGGAGGCCAGGGATGTTCACTTCGTCCGATCCATCGAAAGGGGAATACGCTAGTCAAATAGTAACGTACTGCTATGAGACAATGGGCAGGGGTGCCATCTTGTGAGCACCACATACGAAACATTGTATTTAAAGGAACCTCATCTAGCAGATCTAATAAATTATGCTGGAGAACATCAAAGTAATTATGTCCATTCAATGTTGCTGGAAGTTCAAGCGCGTATTCTGCAATATCTCGTTTCCATAGAAACTCTTTGTTGCAAAACTCCCAAGCAAGCATTTACAATCGACCGTGTTATGGAAACTCTGTGTTTGTAAAATCACAATCCTCAAATGACGATATTCCCGTGATTAAGTTGCTCGGGGTCGTCCGGATCCATGGCGAGAGTTATGGATTCCTTCTTCAGACCACCTAAACCAACACTGTAACACTATTGACACACTGCATTCTAGTGTTAATCACAGGTTTCAAGCCTCACATAGTTTCAATCAGTAATCTAAAGTGTCAACATTAAAACATTTTAAGGTAATTGGCCGTTACATTGAAAACACATCATCGCTTAATTATCACGTCTGTACCGGCTGATTGATCAATTAATCACACGATTTATAATTAATTAATGAACTGTAAAACCAATTGACTATAAATGTAATTCAATTAATTCTTATATAGGATGATAATCGATTAACGGTTATTGTCTATTTATAGTAAAAATAAAAGTAGAAGTAACTTTTATTAGGTGATGATGATCATGAAACATGAAACCATATTTATATGAAATCATGACGACCTTGCTTATATAAAAGGATGATGAGCTGCCTTATGTGAGCCTGAATAAATTATTCCTAAATCGTGATGCAGTTCAGTCATCGACATTAATGTTATTGGTTACCATTCCCAACAACTAATCATTTATGTACATTAATGCAATTTTCGTGAGGTTATTTCAAATTGTACTTTTAGGAATTCCTTTTAAAATCTATTCAGATCTTATGATAATGACTAGGTATATACCTTTAATGAAAAAAACAGCTCAGATGCAGTGTGTGGGTTATGGTAGCGATTTTCATTAAACTCTATAAAATCCAAATAACAAATAATAAGTTTCGAAAATAAAAATTTGTTTTGTGGAAAAAAAAATCGGCAAATCGTTTTTTTAGGTTAAGTAAGGAACTCGTCAAAGCGATTAGCAAAAGGGATATTATTAGTTTGGCAAGTACTTTCTTTTTGTAAGTACCTAAAATAAGTTCGTTAGACAGCCAGATTGATCTTTCCGATAAAAAAAATTCAAATGAGCCCGACTTAGGGCCTTTAAATGCCATATCCAAGGTCCGTTTGAATATATATATATATATATATATATATATATATATATATATATATATATATATATATATATATCTGTGTGTGTGTGTGTGTGTATCCGAGCAATAACTACAAAAATACGCAACTGATTTTAACGAAACTTGGCACAAGCCTTTACTTCGTTACAATCGCAGACGAGTTCGTCAATCAGGTATAAGGAACATATTTTTCCCCAAAAATATGCAAAAATATTTTTGAATACGCTTTATTTTTGAAAGTATTAAGGTAACTGAAATGAGATTTTACATGTAACAGGCATACATCATAATGCAACGACAACGTACTGTGGCGATCCCACCCTAATGACCGCCGGATATATTCGGATGCGCGAATTTGTAGGGGAAAATAAGGAGGTCTTATATCAGCTACTTGAAGTAAAAACCAGATGGGATAGTGTGTTTTGTTTATTTATTATAGTTTGACAGTTATGTTTTGAGGTTGAGTAACTGATTGTATATTGCTTTTAAAATTGCAACCTAAAGAACAACAACGTGTCTTGTTTATTTATTATGATTTGACAGTTCTGTTTTGAGGTTAAGTTAATGATTGTATATAGCTTTTAAAATTGTAAGCTAAAGAATAAAAACGTGTTTTCTTCATTTATTATGGTTTGACAGTTCTGTTTTAAGGTTAAGAAAATAATTGTATATTATTGATTTTAAAATTGCAAGCTAAAGAATAAGAACGTGCTTTGGTTATTTATAACGATATGACAGTTCTGTTTTGAAGTTAAATAGTAAATGATATAATGAAAATCAAAGTATAAGAATATTAACGTTAATATTCCTTGATTTGTTCAAGTAGGTAAGTTATTTGAATACGCTTTTGTAACTTTAATGAAATTTGTAATACAAGTTTCTTTTAAAGAGACTTACTCTTAGTTTAGTTTTTATTTTGAGGTTAAGTAAGTGATTGTATATTGCTTTTAAAATTGTAAGCTAAAGAATAAGAGCGTGTTTTCTTTATTTATTATGCTTTAACAGTTCTGTTTTGAGGTTAAGTAAATGATTGTACATTATTAGTTTTAAAATTGCAAGCTAAACAATAAAAACGTGTTTTGTTTATTAATAACGGTTTGACAGTTCTGTTTTGAAGTTATATAGTAAATTATTTTATGAAAATCAAAGAATAAGAATATTAACGTTAATATTCCTTAATTTGCTTAAGTAGGTAAGTTATCACGCTCTCGATTCCCGCAAAAATTCAAATCGACTGTAATGTCAATTGTCATATTAGTTTGAGAGTTTACATCATCTAAAAAGTAAATAGTAAAAGAAATCCTGGTAGAATAATTGAAAATTGCGTGGCGAAATGAATGCAATTGTGTTTATTTCGCAGAATGTGGACGAAAACATTGTTTAAGGTTTTGTTGTGATAGCTTTTTAGTTTAGAAACCTTCATCGGTACCCCACATTTAGATCAGTTCATTTGATTGATAGGCACCTGTTCAAAATTGAATAACTATTCAATTATATGAATTCTAAAGAAGCCAAGTTTATTTGCTTGGATAAGGAAAGTCCGAAAACGTTATTGTTACATATTCGTGACTGAATAATTAGCACTAACCGTTATATGTGTGAGACATACATATGCTTTCTGAGATGAATTTTCAACTATTGACTATCCAATGCTACTTTCATCCATCACACACTGGGGAGCAGAGCAACTTTTATTGTCTTTAGAATCTTTGTTTGGGTATATAAACCACAAGAAAACTTCCTTGGGAATAACCCCCAAGAAAGTTACGGAACCGGGGGCGAATACGGGTTCTGTGCGGGTGGTAAAAGCGATTTTAAGAAGGTGTAGCTGCAAAATTTTTAGCGAATCTACATTTTTTTTAAATGGTAATCTTTGATGAACAAATATTTTCAATGAGTTTTGGAAGAAAATTGTAGTCTTCGAGACAATAATTATTTTGAGCGAATTTCAAGAAACTCTTATAGTAAACTGTCATATTTGTGTAGATATTTTTTGCAGATTCTCGTGGCAAATGACGTTTTGCAAATTGTATAGGCAAAACATTTCCAGTGAATTTAAAAAAAAAGTTTTATCGAATTTTAATAGTAACATTTATTTTATCTGTAAAGTTAAATAAATCATTTATATCATACAAAAACGTTTAACCTTGTGCTCTTTTTTGTTATCATGAACGAAGTGTCTATAATTCAATGTGCTATAAAGCTAACAGAAGCTTGGTATGTACTAGTATCAATAAAGCAATCTTTAGAACAAAAAATATATATATTCCTGTGGAGAATGTACAATTTTCCTATACAAACTGGTTCGATGAGGCCGATTAACAAACTTATCTGAGCTGTGTACAAAATAAAACTCTGGACGCAGCAAGTGCGTTATGGTAGTGAATTTTCATAAAAATGTTTCTAATAGCAAATATGTTTTTTTAAGAAAGCAGGCACCAAATTTGGTTACCAGTATAATCTATATATTAGAAACAATGTGCCATGTTTCATCCAAATAACTTTATTGTTTGAAAATGTACAAAAATTTCCGAAAGTAAACTTAAATTGTTCCCGAAAAAACTGGTTTTCTGGTCAACCTTATAGGTTAATAGCAAATTGATTCAAAATTTGAAGCATTTAATGAAAATTCGCTACCATAACGCACTTGCTGCGTCCAGAATTTCTTTTCTTACAAAGATGTATTATATTTCGATGGAAAATACAAAAATGCAATAACATAGGGCGTGTTCGATTAAAAAAATTCACTAAAAAAAAAAAGAAAATTTGAATCACCAACGACTTATGGGCCAGCCTGTAATTGTGGAAATATTTTTTAAGATGTAGCTTAAGACACCCTACAATTAATGTATACAACTTTTTTTCGTAACTTGCATAATAACGGATATATTGTGCTTTAATGATTTTTTACGATAATTCGACAAAAATGATATACCATTAAACGATAAACTCTATAGCAAACACTACTGCTAAAGCTTTAGAAATAGGGTCTATTTGAAATGAATTTTCTGGGAATATTTTAGTAAAATGAAGGACAATGACGATTGAAACTAAGAGTTCAGGCTTTGTAAAACATTATTCTTGTGACATTTTCCTTCCATAGATCATATTAATTTCAGGTTCACTGCCTAAATATTAACAATTTTGACGTTTAAAATCGCGACTTTGACGTTTTGAGGAAAACCCAAATTTATTTCTTTAAATGCCTGTAACTTTTTTGTCTTTTGATCTACAGAGCTAAATTTTGGTAGGTAACTTGCCTATAATGACATAAACCCGCGTATAAAATTTGGTTGCCCTTACTTTGTTAATTTTGGAGATATAAATTTTTTTCCAAAGAAAACACATAATTTTCCGGGAAAACCTCGGCGGATTTTCCTGACTAACGAACTTATCCAAGCCACTTGCAAAAGGAAGGGACTCACCAATTTTGACATTTAAAATCGCGATTTTGACGTTTTGAGGAGAACCCAAATTTATTTTTCTTTGAATGCCTGTAACTTTTTTGTCCTTTACCCTACGCAGCTAAATTTTGGTAGGCAACTTGCCTATAATGATATAAATCCGCGCATGAAATTTGGTTGCCCTTACTTTGTTAATTCTGGAGATATAATTTTTTTTCGATTTTTTTCTAAAATAAACACAAAATTTTCCGGGAAAACCTCGGCGGATTTTCCTGGCTAACGAACTTATCCAAGCCACTCGCAAAAGGAAGGTATTTACCAAATTTTATCAAAATCGGTCCATTATTTTTTTAGTTATAGGTGTGACACATAAATATATAAACATATATATATATATATATATATATATATATATATATATATATATATATATATATATATATATATATATATATATATATATATATATATATATATATATATATATATATATATAAACATATAAAGTCTGAAACCGACCTCGGATTTGGGTTCCAGGGGTCCTAAATAGCGCTCATTTGAAGAAACTTTTTCAAAATTCAAAAGTCGAGATCTCCTCATTAGTGAATTTTTTTTAAGAAAATTCACTAAAAGCAGGCATCAAATTTGATTACCAGTATAACATATATAGTAAAAACAATGTGCCATGTTTCATCAAAATAACTTGATTGTTTGAAAACGTACAGAAATTTCCAAAAGTAAACCAAAAGTGTTACTGAAAAAATCCGTTTCTTGGTCAACCGTATAGGTTAATAGCAAATTGAGCTTTTCAAATATGAAGCATTTAATCAAAATTCGCAACCACAACGCACTTGCTGCCTCCAGAATTTCTTAACTTACAAACATGCATTATATTTCGATGGAAAATGCAAAAAAATAAGGCGTTTTCGACAAAAAAAAATTATTTGTATCACCAACGACTTATGGGCCACCCTGTGATTGTCGCAATAATTTTTTAAGATGTAGCTCAAAACACCGTATAATTAATGTATACAATATTTTTTCATATCTTGTATAATAACGAATATATTGAGCTTTATTGATTTTTTACGAAAATTCGACAAAAATTATATACCATTAAACAATAAACTCTATAGCTAAGACTACTGCCAAGCATCAGAGAAAGGGTCTATTAGAAATGAATTTTCTGGAAATATTTTAGTAAAATGAAGGACAATGACGGTTGAAACTAAGAGTTCGGTGTATGTAAAACATTCTTCTTGAGACATTTTCTTTCCATAGCCCGTATTAGATTCAAGTTATTTGCCTAAATGTTGCGAATTTTGACGTTTTCAATTGTCACTTTGACGTTTTGAGGAAACCCCCAATTTATTTTTCTTTAAATGCCCATAACTTTTTTGTCTTTTGACCTACAGAGCTAAATTTTGGTAGGTGGCACACCTATAACGATATAAACCAGCTTACCAAATTTGGTTGCCCTTACTTTGTTAATTTTGGACATATAAATATTTTGCGAAAGAAAACACAAATTTTTCCGGGAAAACCTCGGCGCATTTTCCTGGCTAACAAAATTATCCAAGCGACTTGCGAAAGGAATGTACTCACCAATTTTGACGTTTAAAATCGCAATTTTGACGTTTTGAGGAAAATCCAAATTTATTTTTCTTTGAATGCCTGTAACTTTTTTATCCTTTAACCTACGGAGCTAAATTTCGGTAAGTAACTTTCCTATGATGATATAAATCCGCATATGAAATTTGGTTGCCCTTACTTTGTTAATTCCGGAGATATAATTTTTTTTCGAAAGAAAACACAAAATTTTCCGGGAAAACCTGGACCGATTTTCCTGGCTAACGAACTTATCCAAGCCATTTGCAAAAGGAATTTATTCTCCAAATTTAATCAAAATCGGCCCATTATTTTTTGAGTTATCGGTGTGATACATATATATATATATATATATATATATATATATATATATATATATATATATATATATATATATATATATATATATATATATATATATATATATATATATATATATATATATATATATATATATATATATATATATATATATATATAAACATATAAAAATTTAAACCGACCCCGGATATGTGTTCTGGGGGGCCTAATTAGCGCTCATTTGAAGAAATTTTTTCAAAATTCAAAAGTCGGGATCTCCTCATTAGTGAATTTTTTTTAAGAAAATTCACTAAAAGGTACCTACCAGGTTTATCATTTTACATTTGTTATTCGCTTGAATAGCCAAGCCAATCGAAGCCGTTTTTCATAACAAAAGTTTTTCTTGAGCTAATTCATATTTTCACAATTTATCCTTTTAGTGAATTTCTTAGAAAAAAATCTTTAATGGGGAGATCCCGCCTTTTGAAGTTAGAAAAAATTTCTCGAAATGATTCCGAACTGTGACCTCTAGAACCCATATGCGGGGTCAGTTTACATTTATATATATATATATATATATATATATATATATATATATATATATATATATATATATATATGTATCACATTGATAACTCAAAAGATTATGGGCCGCTTTTGATAAAATTTGGCTGCTACTTGGTAAGTGGCTTGGATAAGTTCATTAGCCAGGAAAATCGGATTAGATTTTACAGGAACATTTTGGGTTTCCTTTTAAACAATTTTCTTTATTTTTTAAAATTACAAAGCTAGGGCAACCGAATTTAGTACGTAGGTTTACGTTATAAAAAGTAAATTACACACGAAAATTTAGATGTCTATGTTGTATAAAAAGTTATAAGCATTTAATAAACAGATGTTTGGTGCCTAATCATTTTTATGAAGATTCACGACAATAATGCGTCCAGACTTTTGCTACTTTTTAGGATTTAAAATATTTTGTAAATATTCTCTGACATAACGGACTTGCTGCATTCAGAGTTTCGTAGAAAAAATTAACCAATGAGGAGATCGAAACTTTTAATTGAAAACATTTCGTCAAATGAGCCGTAACTAGGCCCCCTAGAACACATATCCGTGGTCAATTTTAATTTTCATATATATATATATATATATATATATATATATATATATATATATATATATATATATATATATGTATATATATATATATATATATATATATATATATATATATATATATATATATATATATATATATATATATATATTTATAAAATATATCACCCTGATAACTCAAAGGCAGATTTTAATCGAATTTGGTGAGTGCGTTCCTTCTGCACGTGGCTTGGATAAGTCCGTAAGCCAGGAGCGAGAAAAATGGACCCAGTTTTTCCGGCACAATTTTGGCTTTTCTTGAAAAAAAAATGTATCCACTAAAATAACAAAGCTTTTACTACAAAATTTAGTATGCAGGTTAACATTATAACAAGTACCAAACCTATATTTCTAGGTTAAAGGAAAAAAGTTACAGGCATTTAAACAAAATAATTTTGGTTGCGAGACCAGAAAACACGTTAAACCAAAATATTTTGTGTCCATAACAAAATCTATTATATATATATATATATATCTATATATATATATATATATATATATATATATATATATATATATATATATATATATATATATATATATATATATATATATATACGTTAAATTTTTGCTTCAACTGGCATTGTCCTTCATTTTACTAAAATATTTGCAGGAAATTCATTTCAAATATACCTTTTCTCTGATGCTTTAGCAGTAGTTTTAATTATAGAGATTATTGTTTAACAATCTATTATTTATAGCAAATTTTTGTAGAAAAAACATATCGGGTGTTAGTTTCAGTTTTCATCTGTTGACATGTATACAGCGTGACGAATTTCTACCGTAAAGCTCAATACATCCGTTTTAATACAAGATACGAGAAAAAATTGTATATATTAATTATTGGGCGTCTCTTCATTGAATGTTTTAAATTTCAATAACTCAATTTGCTTTTAAGCTAAGGTTCGTTGGCTAAGAAACCAATTTTTTCGAGAACATCTCAAGAAGTTTATCATCGGAAAATTTTTGTACATTTTCAAAGTTATTATGATGAAATATGCTACATTGTTTCCACTATATAGGTTATACTGGTAACTAAATTTGATGCCTGCTTACGTTAAAATATTACATATTTTCTATTAAATAATTTGTATGTAAATTCACTACCATAATGCACTTGCTGCGGCCAAGACCTTTTTATATCTTCATACGATTGTATTTAGCGTCTAATGAAATTTTGTTTATGTTTGCCATTGAATGGTGACAAGGTTTATAAAAGCTAAACTTTCAGTACCTAGTTTGATATATTTAGTAATAGATTTTCCTACACATTCATCAAACAATAAATAGAACACAATAAGCACATAATAACCAATATTATATAGTGATTCAATTTCGATCTATAACCCTTTCTTGGCGAAATAAATAGGTATAAACATTTGCAATTGACAACAATGAAAATCGTGAAATGTCACAGACTTCTAACTGATCATCATTGCCACAAGGTATAAACGTACATCTTATTAACTTAAAGCATTATATATTAGGATCTATAACTTTGTACCTGAAATATATAATTATGGTATCCATTATAGAAATTCTTCAGGCTTTATGCTATTAATTTACAAATTGAAGTTAACACTTAATAAATGTTACATTCTGTAGGTGGCGTAATAAATTTCACCAGCTACGACTTTCGTTATTTGTTTTCCTGCACGTTAAAAGAAGACAATTTTAGAAAAGCATCATTACAGTGTCTTAATGCGAAACCAGACTGTATGTTTCCAATAAGTGACTCTAATTTGTAGTAGCTTATACACTTCATTAATTTGAACAAGTCTTTCCAAAGCTTTCCTCTTGGTCTTCTCCTTCGTCACAATCCCTAAGAGGGAGATCGCGACTTTTGATTTTTTTTAAATGTCTGCAAATAAGCGCGAACTAGCCTCCCTAGAACACATATCCGGGAGCAGTTCCAATTTTTATATGTTTATATATATATATATATATATATTATATATATATATATATATATATATATATATATATATATATATATATATATATATATATATATATATATATATATATATATATGTCAACTCCTGCTTTTCAATAATGACGTCATCAACATTTTTCTGTACATTGCAAACGACGTGAGGGTGAATTCAACTCATTTCATACCTAATTCGATTTTTAAAATCTTCTGGGTTATTTGGTTCTCGCCTACCGATCCACTTCCAGGAAAGCAGTGATTTAAAAATTTGTGAACGAGACGTGCAAAGTGCGGTGGTGCATCGTCTTGCTGAAACCAAACATTACCACTTTATAAATCAGGATCACCTTCATCTGGAAAACTTGCAGCAAGAGCAGGAATAATCTCATTCCTTAGAAAATTATGATATCGCTACCCGCTGAAAGTTTCGTCGAAGAAAAAAGGACCTATGATTATATCGTGGACTATTCCTGTTCACACGTTAACTTTACTAAGGAGTTGGGTATGTGCTTCAGTCATCCAGTGAGAATTATCTATACTCCAATATCTCTAATTTTGTTTTTCACTGTTCCATTTAGCCGAAAGGATGATTCGTCCGAAAAAATTATTTGGCGAATACAGTTTGGATTACGGTTGCATAAATCCAGAATTATTTCACAAAAATGCATTCGTCGGCCAGGGTCATCTTTATTAAGTTCGTGGAGCAGCTGTATTGTGCGAGGATGGTAATTTTCTAATTTTAATGCACGTATTACTGATCGCTGAAAATTTTCATAGTCTGTTGCAATTGATCGAGATGCAACATCAGGATTCTCAAAATATCACGTTTTACGTTTTCATCAATTTTCTTAGTACGCCCTGCACTTTGCATGTGTTTAACATGTCCAGTTTCCCTGAATTTCTTCTCTATTTTATCCACAGTGGATTGGCTGTTTCGCATTAAACAAATTGCATGGAAACCAAAATTGTTACCCAGGTTTACATTATAAATTATTGTAAATTATCTTTTATAATGTAAACCTGCGTAACAATATTGGTTTGTAAATTATCTTTTATAATGTAAACCTGGGTAACAATATTGGTTTCCATGCAATTTGTTTAATGCGAAACAGCCAATCCACTGTGAGTAAAATCTATGTAAGAATTAGATCTCTAACTTAAGAAAACAAAAAGTTATAAGCACTTTAAGAATGAAATTTAGGTGTCAATGGTGATTAGAGGAATGCACGAGACCAAAAAATTTTTTGTGGATAACAAAATCTATTATATATTAACGACAAAGTTAGGTTTTTTTGGCAAAAGAGAAAAAAACCAGGAAAATTACTAGAAAAATTTTATTATTTCTTCTTGAAAGGTCAAAGTCCCGAGCCAAAACGTCCAGCATGGCGTATGGCGTATTTTAAACGAAAAACTTGAAACTAATACGAGTAATGTAGAAGAAATGTTATAAGTGTGTTTTACACAGCCTTAAGTTTCAGCTTCAACCGTCATTGTCCTCCATTTTACTAAAGTGTTTGCAGAAAATTCAATTCATGTAGACCCTTTCTCTGACGCTTTGGCAGTAGTTAAAATTATAGAGTTTATGGTTTAGTATTCTATATTTTTTAGCCAAATTTCGTAGAAAAAAGTCTCCATTGTGGAGACCGCGACTTTTTAATTTTTAAAAGGTTTCTTCAAACTAGGCCCCCTAAAACCCACATTTGGAGTTAGCTTCAGTTTTTATCTGTTAACATATATACAGTAATTCTGTTTTGTTTCAGTTTCCAGCCACAGTGTCCAACCTCAGTTTTTAACCTTCCTATATACCAAAACTTAACTTGCTAGGCTTAAAGCAAATTGAGTAATTCGAATTTGAAACATCTTATGAGAATTCGCTGCCATAACGCACATACTGCGTCCCAAAAATTTTTTTGGTGATCAACTTACGACTTCATTTGACTGACATATTATATTAAAAGAGAAGGTGATTTGGAGTGAATTGTCTATAAGGATCAGCTATTTAAATGTAATATGTGTATTTGTCTGTCTGCTTCTCTCATCCTGACCCCTCTGATATCTCACAAAACGTCACCGAAATTATCCAAGCTGGCATGGAGTTATTTATTACACGTACACAGAAAATCTCTGCAGCCAGTCAAAGGCCCTGGTTCTCTAAATCCTCTGACAAGGCCAGACTGAAAAATGTCAAAGCTAACAAAAAGCTTCTACACAATCCCAGTCAAGAAAACGGTCAAGCATTTAACGACGCAAGAAACCGCTATGTGCGCATTCTTTCTGAGGCAAAAAACTCGTTTAATGACCACATCAAAAACAAAGTCCTCTTGGACTCTTACTAAATCTATTGGGAATAATTTCTGCAAGAGCACGTTTCCACCTCTTGTCCCAGGGGATGAAATTGTTTCTACCGCTCTGGGTACGGCTACACTTTTTGCCTCGTTGTTCGCTGGCAATTCTACTCTCAACCCACCTCCAAATGTTCAACCGCCAACAGTCCCCAATGTCGCTCATAAAATGACGGATATCATTTTCAAAACTAAAAAGGTACGAAAGATGCTCTCTTCTCTTAATGCCAGGAAAGCCTCTGGCCTTGACAAGATCCTAGCAATTGTTCTCAAAAATGCGCACCAGAACTTGCTCCTGTCCTGACTCCTCTGTTTTAGACATCTTACAATAGAGGCATATTCCTTCGTAACTGAAGAACTGCTCGAGTACAACCCGTCCCCAAGAAAGGATCCAAAGCGCTTCTTAGCAACTACAGGCCTATTTCTCTCCTTTCAGTCGTCTCTAAAGTGATGGAAAAGTATGTAAACACCGAATTACTAAAATTTCTTGAAAAAACAGTCTAATCCACGACAGGTAGTGTGGATTCCGTCGGCGCAGATCAACTGCCGACCTCGTTTCCCTTGTCACCCATTCTTGGAACAAGTCTATGGAACTACACGGTGAATCCCAGATTGTCGCTCTAGACATATCCAAAGTATTCGACCAGGTCTGACACGCAGCGCTGCTTAATAAACTACCAGCCTATGGCCTACCACCAAAACTCTGTACGTGGACAGAAAATTTCCTCTCCAACCGGAGCATTTCTGTTGTCGTGTATGGCCATTCCTCTAAACTGTATCCAATTAATGCAGGAGTTCCTCAAGGTTCAGCTTTAGCCCCTACTTTGTTTCTTCTCCACATCAATGACCTCCTCTGTGGCACATCCAACCCAGTTCACAGTTACGCGGACGACAGCACCCTCCACTCAAATATACAATATTATAAGCCTGTCTCTTTAGCCCAATTAGATAAGGATGGCAGACTCATCAAGGGTTCTATCTCCGTGGATCTCCAAAAATATTAGACTGGGGAAGTAGAAATCTTGTACAATTCAACCCTACCACATCACAATCTTGCTTTCTTTCTCATAAGAGATGCACCAGCCCTAGATCTATCACAATAAACAACCAAAGTATTCAAAGTAATGAGTCCTTTTCAATCGTTGGCATTTCTGTTGATCGAAATCTCAATCGGCACCACTATATCACATCAATTGCAGAAGCGGCTGCTAAGAAATTAGGTTAACTCTTCCGGGCTCGCAAATACTTTTTACCAGCTAATCTCTTTACCTTATATACTTCACAAATAAGACCAAACCTCGAATACTGCTCCCACATCTGATGTGCTGCTGCCGCTTCTACACTCGCTCTCCTGGACTCCATTAAAAGAGAGCTATACGTCTCATCGGTGACCGTACCCTCACCCAAAGGCTGCCATCCCTTGCCCACCGACGTGTCGTTGGTGACCTCTCTCTCTTTTATAGATATCTGCACGGGCACTGCTCAGAGGAGCTTCCTTCCATAGTTCCTCCACCTGCTGCCCCAACAGATCTACCAGGGGAACAGAGCGAATGCACCCTTTCACTATCCAGGTCACCAGACATAGAACATCTTGTTATGCCTGCTCTTTTGTCCCGAGGACTTCCAAGTTTGTGGAATTACTTGCCGGCGCATGTTTTTCCTTCTCTCCCGAACCTCCAAACCTTCAAGTACAGAATTAATAAGTTGCCTCTTTCCTCCTTGTCGACACCCACGGTACGATAGTATTTAATCTGTGTTGTTGAAATAAAAATTTGTGCAGAGAAAGAGGTGTCATTGGAATGTTATCCATTATCCATAGACTAAATTTAATATAAATACGGTGAAACAGAACCGATTGAATGCTTAGCGGATAACGTAGGTTACATTATGTTTTACAAAACTTATCAAAATTCGCTAGTATAACGCTCTCGCTGCATCCAGACTGGTGAAAAATCTAATTGATAAAATTTATAAGACGGAGGAGGAATGCAGTCTAGAGAGAAACTAGTGTAGTTTGTCTAGATACAAACAATCCTAGGGTACTCAATGTGTCTGTCTATTGTACGAAATCGGTTTTTAGCATTTCAAAACAAACCAGAATACAGATACACAATATTAATCGTGTAACAAATTGTTCTTTATTACTTAACTTACAGTGTCATAATAATTATTTAATTACATTTGCAAGCAACACAAAAACCGAATTATTTTTTATTATTTTTAAAATTAGTTGTAACTTGTTTGCATACAAGCAATATTAACTTACTAATAGTTCTTGCAATAGGTCATCCTCTAATTATCGCAAATAGAGATTTGATTTCAACATCGATTTTCATGCTAGATCTTCGTGATTTGAATCACCTTATGAAACAAATGAAGATATCACACAACTAACTTTGCAATACTAACATTATAATAGTTTCCATTGCCATGGTGTATATTCGGTGTAACGTCATATTAAACAATTGTTGCATCGAGACAGAAGATTTTCTTCTTAATGCAGTCACAATATTCTCATACTTTCACAAAGCTTTTTGTCGAACTTGACCTTTAAACTTGATCGATTGAAATCGCGAACTTGAAAAGAGATTGCCCATAAAGTTCAATAAATAATAAATGCACTTTCGCTAATATAATGAACTATATTTTATCATTTAATTATTTTAGATATCGTTTAAGGTTTTACAATGAATAGCTTATTACTAGCAACTTGCTCAGCAGTTAATATACAAGTAAGCTTGAGTTGCGTTATTGACACTCGTTTTTAGACAACTTTTTATGTGTGTGTGTTTTTTTTTCTTTAACGTAGGCCTATTTCCGCGACTATGGCCAATCACCGACGCCAGGGAGCAGTTTCACCTTACTATCCTGGAAATTTTGCCGAACTCCTGCCTTTCTGTAAGGAGGGTATGGATCTTTAACGTGCCCAACATCGTATGGACACGGGACCGACGGCTTGATGCCCCCTCCGAAGGGCGGAACGTCCAGACATTCAACTAGCTCACATACAATGCCACAACCTCGGTTGATGTTAATTATACAGTATATACTGAAAAAGTGAAAAGAGTACCCTGAGATCGAACCCAGTACCCTTCGGTTCAGAGGCACACGTTCTTACCACTGAACCAGCGTGGCTCGAAGTTTTTTTTTATAAAAAATTCGATTTTGGGGAAGTTACAATTTGATTTGATATATATATATATATACAGGTGTCCGGAAATTGTGAGCAAAAAATTCAGAGGGTTATTCTACTCAAAGAGTTAATGCCCCTAGTTCCTATAGCAGTTTTTCGAAAACTCGAAAATAACGGAGTTGTAGGGTGTCAAAAAAAATAATTTTCCAAATTTTATTCGATAACTTTTTTTTGTCGTGAATCTATTCTTTTCGAATTTGGTGCACACGTATATAATATCACTCTGTATTTATGTTGCAAATTTGACATGGATCTATCTAAATTTAAAGGCCGAAGCTGCCCTTGACTAACAGATAAGGACTCATAACTTTTTTGCTTGAATCTTTATCTCAAATCTAACAATACACGATTGAAGGGAATTATAAAATCTTCAAAAAAGGTCATCTTGTTGCATCACGATAAAACTAACCTTTTTCGAGAAAATGTTCTTCAAAATTTTTGCTGGTATTGATTGAATACGAAATCACTCTATCCAAATGTCAATGTTAATAGCGTGTGCTTTGAAAACAGTCGCGGTAATTGCCTCTGAAAAAAAAATTATGTCACATGTTTTGACAAATAAAGAGTTATATTTTTATTATTATTACTATTAAAAAATTATCAGCAATAACGATTTTACAGGGCCTCATTTTTTTATTACTTACTAGAACTTGCAACATTTAAACATTATAACAATAATTTATTAAAAATCATAACAATTAAATATTATAACAAAGTTTCAAAGTGATGTCCTTTCATCTCAACACATAAATGAATTCTTCTCAGGAAATTCCGACGAACTCTAGCGAATATTCCGTCTTTTTGCCTGATTACCTCACAGTTATCAATAATTCTTTGCCTGAGATCTTCAAATTGGACTCCTCTATACAAGAGATTTTAGGTAACCCCAAAAGAAAAAATCCATTGGGTTCAAATCAGCCGATCTAGGAGCCCACTGCACGAACCCACCGCGTCCAATCCATCTCTCAGTAAATGTTTCATTAAGAAATTCCGCCACCGCTGTATTAAAATGTGGCTTATTCTGGAAACCGCGTTCTATCGCCAAGTGAGGTTTCTCATTAGACCAATAATGCTCATTATGAAGGTTGATCAAACCGTCATGTCCAAATCCAGCTTCATCTGTGAAGAGAAGCGATGCTATAAAATTGTGATCGTTGTTATGTAGATTTCGAATTATATTGCACAAATTGCCGCGAGCTTACGGATCTTCAGGAGATAAAGCTTGAAGTTTCTTGTAATGGTAAGGATGAAAAAGCTGCTCCTTGAGAATTTCATGCAGAGAACTTTTCGGGATAATCTCCTCAGTAGAGACTAACCGTACACTTAAGTTTGGATTATTCTCGATTGCATTTAATACACGGACTTCTGCTCCAGGAGTTCGAGTACTTTGCTGACGGCCAACATCTTGAAATATACTTCTAAATGATCCGAATTCTCCCAGTCTTCGATGGATATTACTGAACATTCGGGATTGTGGTACCCTTCTATTTGGAAATGCTTCAGCATACAAATGTCTTGCAGCAAGGGCATTGCCGCCAGCTATACCATAATAATAATAATGCATGTCACGTAGTTCAACGTAAGAATAATTATTATTATACATCGTATTTTATAATTAATCTCAACTATTCCGCAAGTAAAATGACAACAAACTATTATCTGTCAAAACTAACGCCACATGATCTTGTTGACAGAGAATGTTTTCAAAGCACGCTCCGTTAATATTGAAAATGAGATTAGGTGATTTCGTATTCAATCATACCAGTAAATTTCTAAGAACGTTTTTCTCGAAAACGGTTAGTTTTATCGTGATGCAACAAAACGACCTTTTTTAAGACTTTATAATTCCATTTAATCGTGCATTGTTAGATTTGAGATAAAGATTCAAGCAAAAAAATTATGAGTCCTTATCAGTTGGTCAAGTGCAGCTTTGGCCTTTAAATTTAGATAAATCCATGTCAAATTTGCAACATAAATATAGAGTGATATTATATACGTGTGCACCAAATTTGAAAAGAATCGATTCACGACAAAAAAAGTTATCAACAAAAATTTAAAAATATATATATATTTTGACACCCTAAAACTCTGTTATTTTTGAGTTTTCGAAAAACTATTACAGGAATTTGGGGCATTAATTTTTTAAATAGAATAACTCCCTGAATTTTTGGCTCACTATTTACGGACACCTGTATATATATATATATATATATATATATATATATATATATATATATATATATATATATATATATATATATATATATATATTTATATATATAGGGTGGCGCAACGAAAAGTATACATCCAGCTTTTTTTTTTAATTTTTGGAAAAAACGCTAGGACCTGTGATTTTTAATTTATAGGGGGACACATTTTAAGCCTGTTTTCCAACCTACCCTTTGAACCCCTATCCGGGAATAAATGCACCCTTAAAATTTCAAATGGGATGTGAGATCGAGTCATACATTATTTCAAACGGTACACAATTACCTTTCCAATGATGCGCTATTTGTTGCATTTTACTTCAACAGTTAAAGCAAAAATGGCTTTACAAACCTAAACCCCATAGTTTTGGTATCAATGAAAAAGTCACGTAAATTTCTGTTTTTAGGGGTTAAAATACCACAATCATTTCTGCGTTACTTACTTTAACATTATCAAATTCCAATATAATCACTGTTATTTTATCAAAATGGAAGTTCTTTCTTATCGTTATCTTTTATGTAATTTCTTGAATGATGTAAATAATTTCGCATCAGTATACAAGCACAATTCAAGTGAACGTTTAGTTTATAATGTCCACTGACACCGTTTGATTACTCTTAAAGTTATTTTAATTTCAGTCGAATTTGTAAAAATGGTTTATACCATTCCCGAAGGCGTTGAAATTGTTAAACTCTTTTAGTTAATTTTCGTAGAAAAAATTCACTAATGGGGAAATCCCGACTTTTGAATTTTGAAAAAATTTTTGCAAATGAGCGCGAACTAGGACCCCTAGAACCCATATCCGGGGTCAGTTTCAATTTTTATATATTTATATATAAATAAATAAATATATATATATATATATATATATATATATATATATATATATATATATATATATATATATATATATATATATATATATATATATATATATATATATATATATATATATATATATATATATATATATATATATATGTATGTATGTATCACACCGATAACTCAAAAAATAATGGGCCGATTTTGATAAAATTTGGCATGTAACTTTCTTTTGTAAATGGCTTGGTTCGTTAGTCAGGAAAATCGGACGAGGTTTTCCGGGAAAATTTTGAGTTTTCATTAGAAAAAAATTCTTATCTCAAAAAATAATCGGCCGATTTTAATAAAATTTGGCATGTACCTTCCTTTTGTAAATGGCTTTGACAAGTTTGTTATCCAGGAAAATCGGACGAGGTTTTCTGAGAAAATTTTGAGTTTTCATTCAAAAAAAAAATCTTATCTCAAAAAATAATGGGCCTATTTTAATAAAATTTGGCATGTACCTTCCTTTTGTAAATGGCTTTGACAAGTTCGTTAATCGAAAAAATTGGACGAGGTTTTCCGGATAAATTTTGAGATTTCATTTTAAAAAAATTTTATCTTAAAAAATAAAAAATCTATGATAACCAAATTTTTTTCATCTGGGCTCAGTGCTCGTTTGTTTAATAGTTATTATCCAAATAAAAATGTGAATGATTGGTATGTTGCCAAATTGGAGCAAAAGTTTGTCGATGCTGGATCTGTCTGTAATGTGAAACATCAGCCACAGCGATCAATCAGAAATGAAGCTGTGGAAGTTGGTGTGTTGGGGCATGTTGCTTTGGATCCAACTCAATGTACGCGTCAACTATCTCAAGTCTCAGGAGTTTCCAGTTCTTCCATGCAAATTATTATAAAAACGAACAAATTTCATCTATACAAAGTTCAATTACTCGAGGAACTCAATGAAGATGATTCAGATAGAAGGTTGGAATTTTGTGAGGAAATGAGCCAGCGTTTAATTGAAGAATTTTGAATTATTAAACATTTTCTTTTCCGACAAGTGCACATTTTTTGGATTGGAGCTTTAAATAGGCACAATAGCCGGTACTGGAGTGATAGTAACCCAAATTTGTTCCATACAGTTCATATTCAACAACCTCAAAAAATAAACGTCTGGTGTGGTATCTTAGGAAACCATATTGCAGACCTTTTTTTATTCCTGGAAATTTAACTGGTGAAGCATACCTAAACATGCTTAAAGATTTCATTGACCCTTTAGTTACACAAATACTAGAGGATGACCAAAATCATAATGTTGAACTGCTTCATTTCCAGCAAGATGGAGCACGTCCGCATTATGTTGCACCTGTAAAACAATTTTTAAAGAATAGGTTACGATGGATTGGCTAAATAGGTCCAATAGAATGACCGGCTACGTCACCCGATTTATCGCCCTTAGATATTTTCTTTGGAGACACTTGAAAACTTGTTTGCTACCAAACCCGCTTCTAGAGATGGTTTCGATTCCCAGAGTTGCCGTTTAACTTTTAAGTACATACAGAAGAAATTACCATCAACGGAGGTTGTGGTATTATATTTAGCAAAGTTCAATGTCTGCACGTTCCGCCCTTAGGAGGGGGAATAATACCGTCGGTCCCGTGCTCATGCAACATTGCGCACGTTAAGGATCCCTACTCTGCTTACAGAAAGGCAAGAATTCGGCAATATTTTCAAGATAATGGGGTAAAACTGCTCCCTAGCGTCGATGATTGTTCATAGTCGCGGAAATAGGCCAACGTTAAGGAAACAAAATACAGTACAGAGGGACACAATCTGCAGCGTTATAGAGTCGACTCATAGATGCCTAAGAGTGAATAGAGGACATTTTGAGCACAATGTATAGTTGTAGTATAACATAGACCCACAGTAAATAACTGCATAGAGCATTTACATTTTTGTAATGACAAGCGTAGACTAGACTTTTGAAAGCTTTAGAACTAAAAAAGCTACCTTGTTTTAATTGAGCAAAACGATTTTACGACTTTCCTTTCTTGGAAATTCTTCTTCCTAATTAAATACATTAAACGAAATACATGTAGTTATTTTTCAAAAATGTTGTAATAAGATATTGAGTTGATTTATGTTTTGTACGAGTATAGAGTCTGCTTTATTAATGTTTAGTCATTTTATTGTTGTAATTGCTATTATAGTAATTACTGTGATAGGTTGATTCTATATTTATGTTAAATATTGACATACGTCACGTAGACATTTTGAAGACGTCATCCGTCATTTATGTTTTATTTTTAAATATTTTTTTTCAAAACATCGTAACGTAGCAACTGATATTTATTTGTAGTTCTCATGAATTCATATAGTTTAATTAAATTTTATTCTGTCTGAGGATGCCGTCAAGCAGCGAAACCGGTCATATAAATGAAATAAAACATCTGTAAAGTCATATAAATAGTGTTCACGTCTGTATTTATAACTGACTCGCTTCTATAATTTATTTGTCTCCAATAAAGTTTCGCATTTGTAATTACAGTGTCACTTATAATTATAGTTGGTTTTTTTATGCATTTTGCAAAATAGGTATACCATAGCTTTGTACTTTTAGATGGAGTCCTCCTTGCACTTTTACGTGCCATCATAAAATATGGGGTGTAATTTTATCAAATTCTCACATAATATGGATTTTTAGTGAATTTTTATTAAAAAAATTCACTAATAGAGAGGTATCGATGGTGAGACTTTGCAAAAATTCTTTCAAATGAGCGCGAATTAGGACCCCTAGAACCCATATCCGGGGTCAGTTTGAATTTTTATATGCTTATATATATATATATATATATATATATATATATATATATATATATATATATATATATATATATATATATATATATATATATATTTATATATATATATATATATATATATATATATATATATATATATATATATATATATATATATATATATATATATATATATATATATATATGTATCCGTCTGATAACTCAAAAAATAATTAACCGATTTAGATGAAACTCGGCAAGTGCCTTTCTTTTATTAATGGCTTGAATGAGTTCGTTGGCCAGGAAAATCGAACGGGGTTTTCCGGGAAAATTTTGAGTTTTCTTTCAAAAAAAAATTTTTTTTCCGAAAATTTCTTGGTCTACATATTGCTTTGGGAAATACCTAACTATGTGCCAAAATTCAGCTTTCTAGGGTTACAGAAAATTGAGCTATTCAAATTTGAAACATGTTTAATTCATAAGTATGTGGTTGCTGTTGGTTAGTCAATGCTTTTCTTACTTATTGACTCATGAGATTCATTCATCAACCTTCCATTGACTTCTGCTTCTGCCGCTGTTACAGTCCTCTTATTTAGATCTGGAGTTGTAAAGTTTTCTGTATCATTTGGGATATAAATTGTTTGCTTTTGTTATTGACCAACAAAAGATATGATAAAATTGGACAAAGAAAGGGAATATGATATATTAACAAGGCTATTTTTGGCTCAACAGCATTTATTAGTTTTCGTAATTGTTTTTTTATCGGGTTTTGTTACTTTGACTAGACATATTTTTATTATGATTGGTACTACTAAAAGTAATTAAAGTTTGTCTCATTCAATATTAAATTTATTTTAGTGTTAAAACAGAAGACGATGTGATATGGTCCAAAATCTGATTGATATTTTGTTGGTATGTACTGTAAAAAAGCTAATTGCAGTTCAAAAAATCTAGACGCAGCAAGTGCGTTATGGTAGCCAATTTTCGTAAAAACATCTGAAATCTCAAAAAATAACAAATAATAATAATAATTTTTATTGACAAAAGACTGAGACTGGACATTGTGGCTGGAAACTGAAACAAAAAGTAGAATAACCCCAAAAACTACAACAATAATAACAGAGTTATGCGCTATCTTTTTTGATACGTATTTCGACAACGAAGTTGTCTTCATCAGTAGCTGTAATTAACCGATTTCGATGAAACTTGGCAACTGCCTGTCTTTTATTAATGGCTTGGATGAGTTCGTTATCCAGAAAAATCAGACGGGGTTTTCCGGAAAAATTTTGAGTTTTCTTTCGAAAAATTTTTTTTTCTCCGAAAGTAACAAAGCTGTTTCAATGAAATTTACTATATATGTTGCCTCAACCTTACTACGTACCAAAATTCAACTTTCTAAGTTTAGAGAAAATTGAGTTACTCAAATTTTAAATTTTCTTTCGAAAAAAATTTTTTTCTCCGAAAATTACAAAGTTATTTTAATGAAATTTTGTGGATATCTTGCCTTAGGAAAAACCTTACTACGTATTGAAATTAAACTCTCTAAGTTTATAGAAAATTGAGTTATTTAAATTTGAAGCATTTAATAAAAATTCACTACCATAACGCACTTGCTGCGTCCCGAGTTTTATATCTTGCAGATTGCACATTATTTTTAAATGCCCTGTATGCGAAAATATTCCTCTCGTATTCCAATAACTTCCATCTACCCTGGTTATGAAAAAAGAAAATCTTTATTCGGGAATGTTTGTAGTCAAATTTCTTATCAATCTTTCTTTATCTCCGGAACAGTTGACGATTGGTATATCATATTTTACATGACAAAGCTTTCAAATATGTCATATAATCTGTTAATGCTATAATATACCGAGTGTTCCATTAAAAACCAAAGTTGGTAGCAGCTACGAGTCGATCTAGCAACACCGCATTATCGAAAGCACTTTGAATAAAAAGCTCTTATTTGCTTAGGTAAGTTGCCGGGGGGTGTGGTCCCTTAGCCTGGTCGTGCGCTGATCGTTCTCTTGATCGATCAGCGAGTGACTTAGCTACTGGACTCCTAGAGACTGGCTCCACGTGCCACCCCTGGCGCGACTGTCGGCAATGGGAATAACGCCCAGGGCCGATGGTCTACTAAAGTCTCAAACCTTCACACACACGTCATACACACGCATACAAACACAGACACGAGGCACATAGATCGGGTTGGGCTTCTCGGCCTTCGGCGCGGACTCCGAGGAGGGGCTCCGAGCGGAGCCTGCTCTGGACTGGCAGCGCTGTGCAAACCAGGGTTGGCACACCTGGCGCCGTATGGACAGTACAGGGGCCCACCCTTGCCTTGGCCGGTGTAGGGGGCTGCCCTATCATCCATTCGAAAAATGCTCGATCGTGCCAGCAGCACCGGGTGGCTCCGGAACAGGGGGTTAGCTGCACGCTTCGGGTCGCCACGGCGTGGCCGCAGAGCCGCTCTTAACGGAATCAAGTCTCATCACGGATGAAGCGCCGGGGGGGGCGGTGGGGTGACCTCCCGTATCTATACGCTCACCAAACCATAAGCACACCATCACACAACATTTTTTCTGGCAACCATGAATGAGGATAAAGAATATAAAGGTAACGTGCCAAAAATAAGCGAGGAGGTAGAAGGTAGAGAGATCCCTGTCTCTCCAAGCAGTTCCAGCAGGGAACTGGAAGAAACGCTCCTCCGCTCTCCTGGCGGGGTGTCCGGGGTGGAGCCGTACGGGTCCGTCGGGGACGTTGCTGCCGGGGGGAGCGACGGGGGCGAACTTCGTCGGCTGCGAGTCTGGCCGGGCCCATGGACGTGTCCATGGGAGGGGCCGAGGACGAGGAGTCGCGAAGGAAACGGAAGAGAGGAAGGAAAAGGAAGTGGAGAGCCCAGAAAAGGAGGCGAGAGAGGGAGGAGCTGAGGCAGCAGCGTCATCAGGGGGGTGTGAGTCCTCCAGAGGCGCAGGCTGCTTCGGCAGCGGCGGCCCCGCAAGGCGGGGGGCCGCCGCAAATCCCCTTCGCCACTGCGGCCGGTCGGGCTGCTTCTGAGCCGGGTGAACCCTCAGGGATCGTCAGGGCGGGGAAGCTGCCGGATCGGGCGGCCTGGCGGCAGGTGCGACGACGGCACCGTGAGGCGAGAGAAAAGGAAGTGAAGGCGATTGTCCTGCCGACGGGACCGGGCGAGGGCCGAGGTGTGGGGGAGCGGCCGAAAGGCTCTACCCCTGTGTCGCCCCCCGGGCGGTCGGCAGAGAAGCAGGAAAAAAAAATCTGGGGCGCAGCCGAGCCCACAGGGACAGAAGCTGGACAGGCGGCCACCGGCTCAGGGGGGACCATCAGGCTCTCCACGGTCGAGGCCGGCAGGCTGGCCCAAGTCAACTGGGGGCGCGTACGCGAAGCGCCCAAGACCGGAAAAAGAAACACCGCCGGAGAGGCGGGCCAAGAGGGTTAGCCGCGGTTGTGCGCCGGCGGCCGGGGGGGAAGCGGCTAATGTGTCCCCACTCCTTCGGGGGCGGGGCGCGGTCGCGACCCCGGCTGCTGGGGCGGGCCCTGGCCCCTCGGGAACGTCAGGTCCGGCGGGTAGGAGGGAAATGCAGGTAGTCATCACATCCAACAGGGGGGATGGCGTAGTCCTGACGGAAGAGGCGGAGCCAATAAGGAGGAGTTTGCTGGCGGGGATGTTGGACGCCATGACGATATCCGACAGGGCGTTGCAGCTCCGCTTCCGCAACTCTGGGTTAGTCGATCCGGGGTGGTTCTTGGTGACCGCCGAGGATGACGAGTCCCTGAGTTGGCTTCTCAACGGCTGGTCCGGGACGACGGTGGGGGAGATCGCCTTCAGCGCCGTAAGGGCAGGGGGCGCCCCATGGCCGGTCCGGATCGGCTTTTGGCTCAGAAGTCAAGAGGTGGACCTAGAGGATGTTGTCAGGATGCTTGCGCTCCAGAACCGCTCGCTCAATGTTGGGCAGTGGCGGCACTTGGAGACGGCAGGAGGACCTGGGGCATGGCGTCTGGTCTTTTCGGTGGGGCCTGAGGTAGCTCGCGAGCTGGACGGGCAAGGCTGGCGACTGTACTTCGAGTTGGTGACTCTGAGTGTAACCAGAGTTCCGACATGGAGTGCGGTCGCCTCCGCCCGGCCTGCGGCGGGCGAACGGACGGGCTCCGACCAGGGGAGGCCTCCGCCCGAGCGGCGTCGCGATTAAATTCGCGGGGCAACTGCGGGTGGGCCAGATCAACCTTCAGCATAGCCGGGATGCCACTGGGGAGCTAGCAAAGCTCCTCGCAGGCGGTCCAGGCGGCGTAGTGTTGATTCAAGAGCCTTATGTGTTTAGGAAGCAAGTTAGAGGGCTTGGAGGAATTGGCTTCAACATCCTCATCGGTGGTGAAGCACAGGAAGAACAACCAAGGACATGCATACTGGCGTCGAGGGATCTGGACGTGATGTTGCTGCCGCAGCTCGGGTCCAGGGACGTCACAGCAGCTGTCCTGGAGTATAAGGTGAGTAATATTAGGCTTAAGGTTCTGATGTGCAGCCTTTATGTTCCCTACGATCGGCGGGGGCTGCCTCCGTCGGAGGAATTGGTGCGTATCGTCGATTACGCGAGGGAGCATGGGCTACAACTGATAATAGGCTGCGATGCCAATTCTCACCACAGATTGTGGGGCAGCACGGATACCAACCCACGCGGTGAGGCTCTATTAGAGTACTTGGCTACAACGAACCTAGAGGTATTAAATAGAGGTACAGCTCCAACGTTTGTCAATCGTATCCGACAGGAGGTGATCGACATTACGTTAGCGAGCAGAGGAATAACGGAGGATATATCTAACTGGAGGGTGACGGAACACATATCAATGTCTGATCATCGTATGATCAGCTTTGAATTGGATGTGGACCGTGAGAGTTCTCCCCCCAGGAGAAATCCAAGGAAGACCGACTGGGATGCCTATCTAATAGGCCTCGGTGGGTCGCCAAGGAGCCCAGAGGGGAGTAGACTCTCTATAGAGGCATTAGATAGCGAGGTCGAGGCCCTAGAAGGGAAAATAATGGCAGCCTACGAGGCCGCGTCACCACTTAGGGGGGAACCGTCCATCAAAGTTAGATGGTGGAACAAGGATCTCGCCGTACTACGCGGGCGGACTCGGAGGGCCTTAAACCGAGCCGTCCGAGAATCGGGTGAAGCGGCCTGGGACGAGTTTAGGACTGCCAGAAGGGAGTTTAAGAAGGAATTACGCCGGAGTAAGCGAGCTGGTTGGCGCGCGTACTGCGGGGAAGTCAATTCCCTGCCTGACGCAGCCAGGCTGGTGAGAGTACTCAAACAAGAGTTAGGTAGTAATGTAGGATCTTTAAGGAAACAGGACGGGAGCTGGACAAGCACCGGTGAGGAGACCTTGCGTCATCTCGCCGAAGTTCACCTTGAGGGCGGTGGAGCCGTCACGGAGGCTGCCGAACCGGGCCGGTGGACAGTCCCGAATGCGGACTGGCAGCTGGCGGAGGAGGTGGTCACAGATGGCTCTATAACCTGGGCGGTGAGCGAGTTCGCTCCATTCAAATCCGCAGGCTGCGATGGGATTTTTCCAGCCCTGCTCCAGAGGGGCCTGGATATACTGCTTCCCAACATAAGGGAGGTTTTTCGGGCCAGCCTGGCGTGGGGCTACGTCCCAAAGGCCTGGCGCCGGGTTAGGGGGGTCTTCATTCCCAAACCGGGAAGGGAGGACTACACGCTGGCCAAGGCGTACAGGCTAATCAGCCTAACATCCTTCCTACTTAAGGCATTGGAAAAGTTAGTAGATAGGTTTATGTTGGGAGGGATCCTCAAGGATCATCCCTTCCACAAAGGTCAGCACGCGTACCAGCGGGGGAAATCGACGGAGACGGCGCTCCACGCTGTGACGCGGAAGGTGGAAAGGGCTCTACACTACGGGGAGAGCACATTAGCTGTGTTCTTCGATGTGGAGGGGGCCTTTGATAAGGCAAGGACGGATACGGTCTGTAACGCCCTACAGGAGAGGGGAACGCCGAGGTCCCTAATAAGCTGGGTGGCGAGCATGCTGGGGGACAGGAGAGTGTCGCTGACCTTGAGGGGCCGAGGGCTGGACGTTGGGGTGACGGGCGGCTGTCCCCAGGGGAGCTGCCTTTCGCCTCATCTATGGTGTCTGGTCATGGACGGCCTCTTGGAGCGGCTCTCTGAGAAAGGCTTCTACGCACAGGCGTACGCTGATGATGGGCTGGTCTTAGTCACCGGCAAATTCCTCGGCGTCGTCTGTGAGTGCATGCAAGCTGCCTGTAGCATAATCGAAAGGTGGTGTGGTGAGCAGGGACTCTCCGTAAACCCGGCGAAGACGGAGATGATTCTATTTACCAAGAAGAGGAAGGTAGAGGGGTTCAGGGCGCCCGTGATGTTTGGAAAACCTTTAGCTTTAGTGCGGGAGGTCAAATATCTGGGGGTGATCCTGGACCCGAAACTAACATGGGGGTCGCAAATAGAACGAGTTGTGAGGAAGGGAGTAGCGACCCTCTGGCAGCTGCGTCGTGTGATAGGGAGGACCTGGGGAGTTAACCCCCGGATCCTTCATTGGATCTACACTGCGATCGTCAGGCCGAGAATCCTCTATGGGGCGTTGGTCTGGTGGTGTGGTGTGAACCAAACAACCAGCAGGAAGCTGGCCAAACTCCAAAGGCTGGCTATCCTGGGTATCACAGGCGCTATGAGGACGACACCCTCAGCCGCACTAGAGGTCCTGTTGATGCTGCCACCGCTTCCCATCTGTATCAGAAGGGAGGCTATGGCGTCGCATCTTAGGATCCGGGACTCAGGTAACTGGAGCGGAGAGGGAGCAGTAATAGGGCATGCAAGAGTCGCCAAGGAGGTGGAAAAGGAAATTCCGATTTCCGCCATAAAGGTGAGGGATGCCGAGGACGATATTAGGTTGACTAGGCCATACACCCTCAGGATCCCCAGTAGGGATCAGTGGAGGGAAAATGAGGTTACATTCCAGCCCGCAAGCCTGGTCTGTTTCACCGACGGATCGCGGCTGGAGGACCAGCAATCCTCCGGGGCAGGAATATACATCGAGGGCCTGGGGGTGCGCGAGAGCTATGCTCTTGGCGCATACACCACGGCATTCTAAACAGAGGCGTATGCTATCCTGTCTGTGGCCAATAGACAGGATGTGAAGATGAGTCCCGAGAAATGTGTGTGCATTTGCTCGGATAGCCAGGCGGTCCTCCGGGCAGTCTGCGCGGCCAGAATCAGGTCACCCCTGGTTCAGGAGTGCGCTGACGCCCTCAGAGGGCTAGCCAGGACGAAGGAGGTGCAACTGGTGTGGGTTCCGGGACACTGTGGCGTGGCGGGGAATGAGGTGGCGAATAATCTCGCAAAGCTTGGTTCCCGGCGGCCGTTCTGTGGCCCGGAGCCTGCGATAGGCATAAGTAGGAAGACAGTCTCTGTCGTCTTAGACAGGTGGACCGAGGAAGCAATGGAGAGGCACTGGGGGTCGGTTGATGGCTGCAGGCAGGCGAGGGACTTCGTGGAGGGGCCGGACAGAGATAAAGCTGTCTGGCTACTCGGAAGGAGTCGACCTGCGCTTCGCCGCATCCTCGGGGTGCTGACAGGCCACTGCGCCCTTAGAAGACACCTCACATTGATAGGCGTAGAGAGGGATCCCATTTGCCAGGAATGTGGCGAGGATGAAGAAAAGTCCTACCACTACCTGTGTGAATGCGAGGCTTTTGGGAGTCTTCGAGCAGAATTGTTCGGATCAAGGACTCTGCAGAGGAATCAGGTAAGTACCGTCCAATTGAAGACCGTCACGGCCTTCATCTCGAGGTCGAGGCGGTTTGGCGACGGAACCGAGGAAGAGTAGAGCATGGTTGCTGGGTTGCTGGGGTTGGCAAAAAGGGCCCATTGTGGCCTACTTGCTTGGCGTTGGCCTCCCCACCACTGCTACTACTACTACTACTAGGTAAGTTGCCAAAATTTAAGATCTTTTGCTTTACTAACTTTCTATAAACCGTTGGATGCAGCAGGATGGTTGTTCAAGCCATTTTTCACTGGGAGCACGCAACATCATTGATAACCTGTACCCTGGAGAGTAGATCGGGAGAAAAGGGCCTATGGTTTGGCCGCCTCTATCCCTACAGTTGACACCTCTGGACTTTTTCTTTGTGACCGGATCAAAGACCTCGTTTTTGGACATCCACCAGCAACAAAAGATGATATGGAGTTGCGAATTCGGAAGCCTGCCAATCGTTGAACGGCGTAGAAATCTTGAGAGCTGCCGACAGCGTTTGAACAGGAATCCAGGAATGTGTGAACCAATGTGGAAGACACTTTGAACATTTATGAACGCTCACGTTTTCTGTCATCCGTCCCCCCACACACAACAGCCACGTCCTTGTCATTAGGTCTGGTTTATATTAGGAGCAATTAAAAAAAATTCAACGTTAATGGTGACATCTATCGAGAAAGTGATGCGGAAAAAGTTTCTAATTTTTTAAAATGTAACCCAAATCTGTAATAATAAAATACAATGTTCCATTTAGAAATCCAATATTTGGGTCAGAACGGTTTGTACCGGAAGTTGAGTCTATCACCAATCGATAGAGCGTACCCGTTTTGGGTAACCAAACATATCTTTTTTAGCGATTTTTTTTTAATTCGCTAATTAAGAGATCTGTGTTATATATATATATATATATATATATATATATATATATATATATATATATATATATATATATATATATATATATATATATATATATATATATATAGCCGACCGATACCTCAAAAAATAATAGACCAATCTTGATCAAAGTTGGTGAGTACCTTCTTTTTGCAAGTGGCTTGGATAAGTTCGTTAGCCAGGAAAATCGGGCCAGGTTTTCCTGGAAAATTTTGTGTTTTCTTTCTAAAAAATTCATATCTCCGGAAATAACAAAGTAAGGGCAACCAAATTTGGTACACGTGTTTGTATCATAAACTCTATACCAAAATTTATGTCTCTAGCTTTAAAGACAAAGAAGTTATGGGCAGTTAAAGAAATACATTTTGGAGTTTTCCTCAAAACGTTAAACTCGCAATTTTAAACGTCAAAATTGGCAATGTTTAGGCAAAGAACGTGAAACAAATACGAATTTTAAAAAGAAAATGCTGCAAGAGGAGTGTTCTGCAAACCCTTAAGTTTCAGACTCAACCGTCATTGCCCTTGATTTTACTAAAATATATACAGAAAATTCATTTCAAATAGGGTCTATTTCTCTGATGCTTTCGCTGTCGGTTTAGTGAAGTTTGTGGTTTAACGGTCTATATAATTTTTAACTAATTTTCGTAGAACAAATTCGTTAATGCGTTTTTGCATTTTTTATCGAAATATGATGCGGGCGATATGCGTTTGTAAGAAAAAAATCTGCACGTAGTAAGTTCGTTTTGGTAACGAATTTTCGGTAAATTTGCAGTTTAGCTCCCGAACGCTTTTCAAAAAACTGTTTTCTGAAACCTGCCTAGGGCCCCCCCTCGATCCACAAACCCCAAGAAAAATTTCTTGTTCACACCCCCAAGGAAGTTACGGGACCAGGAGTAAGTAGGGGTGTATAATTGTTTAGCTAATTTTCGTAGAACAAATTCGTTAATGCATTTTTTATCGAAATATGATGCGTTTGTAAGGAAAAATCGGGACGCAGTAGGTGCGTTTTGGTAGCGAATTTTAGGTAAATTTGCAGTTTAGCTCCCGAACGCTTTCCGAAAAATTGTTTTTATAAACCTGCCTAGGGCCCCCCTGGATCCACAAACCCCAAGAAAAATTTCTTGTTCACAGTTCCCTAGGAAGTTACGGGACCAGGAGTGAGTAGGAGTGTATAATTTTTTTTTGCTAATTTTCGTAGAACAAATTCGTTAATGCATTTTTTCATTTTTTATCGAAATATGATGCGTTTGTAAGAAGAATATCTGGACGCAGTAAGTGAGTTTTGGTAGCGAATTTTCGGTAAAATTTACAGTTTAGCTCCCGAACGCTTTTCAAAAAATTGTTTTCAAAAACCTGCCTAGCCCCCCCCCCCCTGGTTCCACAAACCCCAAGAAAAAATGCTTGTCACACCCCCCAAGGAAGTTACGGGACCAGGAGTGAGTAGGGGTGCTGGGCGGGGTAGGTAGTAAAAAGGAAATATGAGCAGAAAACTCGAATAAAACGGGTTTGAAAGCTATCTTGTTCACATCTTGAAGCCATATCTCCCTTAAACCCTGCCTACCCCGCCCAGCACCCCTATCCCTCAAGTGCCGTAACTTCCACGGTAGGTAGGAACAAGACACTTTTCTTGTGGTTTATGCAGCGAGGGTGGTTGTATGCACGCGAGGGTGAAGGAAAATCCCCACGACGAAGTAGACACCCTCCAACCTCTCACCCCAGCCACAAGTCGAGCGGGGGGGGGGGGCTGCTTCGTCGTAGGCACCCCCACCCCCCTCTCGTGTGCATACAACCACCCTCGTTGCATAAACCACAATAAAAACTTCTTGGTCATACCCCACAAGGGAATTACGTGACCTGTGGCAAATAGGGGTGCTGTGCGGGGTTGGCAGGGTTAAATAGGGATATGGCTTCCAATAGACAGCTTTCAAGCAGTTTTCTTCGCATTTTCTGCTCATATTTCCTTTTTACTACCTATCCCGCCCAGCACCCCTATTCACTCCCAGTCCCGTAACTTTCTTGGGGGGTGTGAACAAGAAATTTTTCTTGTGGTTTGTACATCCAAGTGAGGTCCTAGTATTGTTCCTGAAAACATTTTTTTATAAGCGTTCGGGAGAAAAAAAATTCGCTACCATAACGCACTTGCTGTGTCCGGAACTTTTTTCTTTGGAGCATTTAGTAGGCTAATAAACGACTGGTACGGATAGTCAGATTCACCCCGTATATATATATATATATATATATATATATATATATATATATATATATATATATATATATATATATATAGTTATGAGCATGTAATGTCTGAAACTGACATCGGATATGTATTCAAGAAGCTCTAGTTTGAGAGTTGCGCCCATGTAAATAAATCAAGAACTCGAAAGTTGGTACCTCACTATAATCGATATTTTCTTTGCAAAAGTTCGATAAAAGCACAAATTACTCTATATATTAAACGCTAGGGGCCAAGCAACATTCCTATGTGAACTTTCAGAATTAGCTCCATGTCGACAATCACGCATGAGGGTATATGAGGTATATGCTGAAACACTCTGTGTTTGGCAGGATTATGCCATTAAAGCCAAAGAGCGCAAATAAAATAACTATTATTAATAACCGGTAGTTCTTCGGTTGTTCAGTGGTAAAAACGTGTGCCTCTGAACAGAAGGGTACTGGGTTCGAGTTCAGGGTACTCCTTTCACTTTTTCAATACATACTGTACAATTAACATCAACCGAGGTTGTGGCATTGTATTTGAGCAAGTTGAATGTCTGCACGTTCCGCCCTTCGGAGGGGGCGTAAAGTTGTTGGTTTAATGACCATGCGATGTTGGGCACGTTAAAGATCCCTACCCTCCTTACAGAAAGGCAGGGATTCGAAAAAATTTCCAGAATAGTGAGGTGAAACTGCGCCCTGGCGTCAGTGATTGGCCATAGTCGCGGAAATAGACCGACGTTAAATAAATAAAAACACTCACAAAATAACCGGTAAGCAACTTGCGCAATAAACTTTCTTAAACAGAATTTGTTCAACATAAAGTGACTAGCAACACTTAATTTACCTGATATTTGAAAATTACAATATAATTAATAATCTTCTAATCAAATTTGTCACGTATGGTTTCACATAAGAACATGTATTTGGAAACAGCATCGAAATGTGACAAATAATAGCCACCCATTCCTCTTATAAGTCGATAGCATCATTCTAAACTGTGATAATAATCTGTGCTGCGTTTATGTAACAAAATGTAGAACGGATGTATTAACAGAGCACACGATGTAACGTAATTTTTCCAGAAGAAATATTGGACAGGATATTTAATGTTTCAATGTTACGATGTTGTACTTAATAAATCAGAGGAATTACCAATAGCCAAAACAAAAGGACAGCTAGTATCATTTGCATGATTTCATAAGTTCACACTTTACTGTAAACATTAGAGTAAATGTCTAATAACAAAATTTAATGAGAAGTGAAAGTAAAAATTTACAAGCGTCAAATTAAAAGAGCAAACATTTACTTGACTTGTACATCAATCTCTGTACAAGAAATGGTTATAAGACGTTAAAAGTTAAATGATGGGAAGAAGTGTCAAGGTCTTCCATAACACCGTTTAACTTAATTATTGTTACTAAATTCTGAAATATGTTACTTTCATTATGCGTGGTAAAACTTGTTAACAATACTTTATTTTTAACGGAAGAAAGATTGAATGTCATTATCACAGTCTAAGGGCGATGTCGCCTTGTGGACGCAATCATAATTATCTCTCTCTCTTTCTCTCTCTATCTCTCTCTCCAGCTCTTTACATACCATGGTATCTATCGCATTTTATTAATTGGAGCAGATTTCTCAGAAGTCTTCCTGTTAGCCTATCCTTCTCTGTTTCCCAAGTATACAGTCTGTCCCAAATTTGATGCTCACCATTGGCATATTGGAAACTGTAAAAGCTATGATATGGGTTAAATCGGGGAACTTTTACCAATTTTGTGCTTATTTCAGATCTGTTGAGAAATCAAGGGTTACTGTAATCGTTTTTGAGATGTTTGAAAAAAAAAATGAAAAAATTTTCGAATTTCTTTTTGCGCCTAGTTGAATACCTTTGATCTGAGACTTCATGAAACCTTTGGTACGACTCAGATGTCTTAAAATGTTTTATTGCCAATATATGTATTATTTTGAAAGCTTCTTTGAATTTGACTTGATACATACGTTAGTGAGTTATCTAGGTCGACAAGGACCGTGCCTGTGTTCGTCCGTCATCCTTGAGAAGGCAATACCTCCAATACTCCTGTTCGTGTATTTTTATCATATCTGTGGTCATTACACGGTAGTGTTATCATTGGCATTGTTGTTCATATTGTTGTCTCTTTTTATCTCTGGCTGACAGGCAGTTACGTTCTATGGTTATTAGTTGGGAAACCGCACTACTTAATGCCTTTTGGTTGGCATGACTGCGAATTGGCCGTTGTGCGCATGTGTGTGTGGAGAAACGTTCCAGAACGTTTTTGGCGAAGGTCATTCTTGTATTGCGAGCTATAGTAGCCGTAGTGTGGAAGCCATTTTTGTCACTGCTTTTGGAATCATCTCTGTGCGCAGGATTACACCCGGATTAGTTAGAACATTCTTCGGTCGCTGCCATATCGGTATAAGTAATCATCGATGGTACGACACACGAGGTAGTGGAGTTGATGTTGTCTGAGGGCCGTCCAGAGTAGTGACACGGAGAAGACAATAGGAACGCTGCCGGAGGTCATTGTAGAATATACAAGGTACCATCCGCAATCTGCAGATTGGACGCTGGCCGAGTTCGTAGTAGAATCGTTCAATTGTCAGGGTCATCTGGATTGGTTAGGGTGTGCCTGAAACTTCCGTCTAGGGTACCGAGGACCATTACTCCCTGGAGAACGGGACTATATGAGTATACAATTATCATATCATCATATCATGTGTTTTCTTTCAGTGTATTAGTGCAATTGCAGTGCTATAAATTGCCTTATCAAATATTATTTTTTGTGTATGCTGCTTTGCCATTTCAACTAGTCAGATAAGTTATTCTGACGTATGGTAACCTAAAATGTCACCGTCAGCCATGACCTACCTTTAATCAGCGTACTGAAGGGAAGGCCACCTTGTTACCTGCCACTTCCATATTTGGTGGACTAACTAGTCATTTTAATTTAACCTTGTCGTGACAACTGTCACCCTTATTTTGAATATCAGGGGGTGGATGGCTTCAACGTAGTTTTGTTTAACTCAACCTGTATGTAGTAATCTGTCACTTTTTACTAGAGATATAACCCCACTAATAACGCTCACGTTATTATTTCAAGTTTGTTGACTTACAAGGTCGTTTATGGTAGTGTTTGTGGTCAGTACGAAAATTATTTTGCAACGGGGCTTTACATATGAGTGTTTATTTATGTAATTTAGAACAGCCAGTAAATCTTGTCATTGTTTTTTCTTGCGAGGACGCTTCACGAGCCTCGCAATTTTATAACTGGAGTTTTAGGTTACTCGTTACGTATGTGTCACCATTGTCGTTGTTCAGGCTCCCCAAGCGAATCCTTTTAACTATATTTAACTTGTTATTGTACTGTAATGTACACTTTTTTGTGAGCTCACATTAAAGTTATTAACAGCCGATGTTATTTAAGCACCATTGGTTTGCCCATATATTATGCAGTCACTATTCATGCCAAAATTTGCGTCTGCAATTTTTTTAAAAAAAGTAAAGGTCTCGGCAGTCTCAGATCAAAGTTTACTCAGCTTGGGCGCACAAACAAATTCACTAAACTTTTGTTTTTCTCAAGTATCTCAAAAACGATCCAAGCTGGCCTTGATTTCTCACCGGATCTGAAATGGGCACACAATTTGATAACCATTTCCTCATTAACCCTGTTGTATTTTTTACAGTTTCCGAGATATTAGTGGTGAGCATCGCATTTAAGACACACTGTATATATTTTAAATGGTGTTCTCAGAAAGTTACGAGAGTATGTTGATCTAATATGCAACATTTCAGGCGACAATGTGCTTCCTTCAGGGTGTGTACAAAATGTATAGTTATTGTCTGTGATGTTTTAGTATAATACAAACCCACACTGGATGTATGATCGTAGCGAGTCTTTATTTAACTAACATAACATTTGGTTCCCTAAATTAGTGAGATACAACAGGTTAGTCAGCAACATCAGAAGTCGGCGTGTCAGTGCACAAGGAATCATTGCAATCACTGCCGCTGAGGCCATATTGGGAAACAGGCTGTTGGTGACAATTAAGTGATGAAAATTTACCATACATAACCCGTCTTCTTTTGAAAAAACAAGCAAAATAAGAAAGACCCCTGACAAAACAAACAACTAAATAATCAAACACCATATTCGACTTTAGTAGTTTAACCGGTTTCAAATCTTGTAAACTGGCTATGGCTATACATAAGGTGATTAGCAAGATATAAATGACACGCAGGATAAAGAAATTGCACTGAATATAGACGGGGCGGGGCGTTCGACAACACCCTTCTTTTACCTATTATAAAATCTGTGGAAAACAGGGGGATCCAATCGGATTTGCCGATGGATCTCCAACATGTTGGAACATAGGGACATAATATAAGCCTCAGTCAACCAGGAAACCGCTGAAGTGCGGGCTACGCGAGGATGCCCGTAGAGAGGGCCTCTGAAGTGGTGCCTAGTAGTGGACGAACTCCTGTGGGATCTAAACGACGTAGGTTACATAGCTGTAGGCTATTGACATGAGATAACTATTATAAAATCTGGAAAGTTTGGAGGCACCATCTCAGAGACGATGCACAGAGTCCTAAAACTTGTAGAAAAATAGTGCGGAAAAGAGGTAAATCCGCTAAAAACCTCTATCGTGCCACTCACAAGGAAAATAAACCAGGGAGGGCACAAACAGGTGTGCCTGTATGACACTTCAATCGCAAGTGTCCCGATGGCCAGGTATCTAGCGGTAACCCTAGATAGCACATTGACATTTATACCGCACTTGGAGAGGATAACTTATAAAGCTACAAGGGTCATATGGACCTGCCGGAGAATGTTTTCTAAAAAAATGGCGACTATCACCACGCATGACCCATTGGATATACCTGAGAATTGTTAGACCCATCATCACGTATACATCATTAGTGTGGTGGGATAAAATATACACACAACATTGCATGAAAAACTAAGCAAGGTACAGAGAATGGCCTGCCTGAGCATTACTGGGGCGAAGGCAACGACGCTCACAGCGGCTATGGAGACCATACTGAACCTGCATCCACTACATCTAGGTATGGAGGCGATCACAATGGCGTATAAACTGAAGATCAACCCAGATAAGGGAAATTCGCGGCATCGTTACAGCAACATCCTAAGAACAATAGATGATAACCACACTCTGAGTATGACCTTAGACAGGGTAAAGAAAACCTATCGCACAACTATACCGTAGGAGATAATTATCCTGACTCGAGAAGACTGGATAGATTGGAACAACCCAAAGCTCAATGGAACTGTATATTTTACTAACAGGACCAAAAAAGAAGACGGAGGAGGATAAGTATATACAGAAGCACCAGACTGAGATGCAGGATAGCTGTCAGCTTGAGTAGGTATGCAACCGTATTTTAGACAGAAACACTAGCCATAATGATGTGTGCACAAATGCTACTGGAGAGAAATTACAGAGGCATGAGTGTCTTCATAGCTACTGATAACGAAAATCTCCTAAAGGCGCTGGAGGTATTATTGCATCCGGCTGGCGGCAAGCAATATCGTCAAGATGATCTGTATACCTACGCACGCCAATATAAAGGACAACGTGGTAGCAGACCAGCTCGCAAAAGAATAGTGAGCCGGGCCTCGGAACGGGCCACAACCATACTGCGGGGTTGCATATGAAACCGCAAGACATGAAATTGCGACGGTGCGGCAACGGTGGCATCTGGATTACTGACTCACTCAATACTGGAACAAATCTCCCAGACAAAGGAATGGAAAAGACCTCCTAGGGGAAATATCCAGCCAATGAGCAAAAGGTCTGCTCAAGCTGTGCAGGAAAGAACTAAAACTATTGACAAAACTGATAACGGATCACTGTCAAATGAAGAAACGCCTTTATACGTTGGTACTGACTCAGACCCAATGTGTAGATGGTGCGGAGAAGAGGTGAAAACTCAACTACATATAATGTGCCACTGCGAGGCATTTATAGAATCGCGGCACAGGTTACTAGTGAACGAAAAGGTTAACTTATAAGCGCTAAAGGCTACTCACTAAAGGATAATACTGGACTTTGTCAAAGAAACGAGCCTCCTAGATTGTAGGGTGAATTCTGAGGACACAAAAGGCCAGAGAGGCCGCGGTGCAGGGACTTAAAAGTGCACCACCCCTGTATAATAATAATAACCGGTTTCCTTACGATGCGGCCACTTTTGGTTCTCACCTTACCGCCCATTTCAAAATTATCCAAGCCTGTTTCGTGTGGTATGGCAGCACTGTCCATTTTGGAACTCTTGCAAGCCTGTCTCATCTGGTATGACCCTTTTATTCCATCTAGAAGATACGCTTAGGTATCATGGTAGCCTCCCTTCAGAGTATGGTTCACTCCTCTGGAAGCTATTGACGTTAGGCTTTAAAAACTACCTATTCCGCCTGTATTCCGAATTTTCCACCTTCACTGAATAGTCCCTGGTCCCCACATCCAGTTTCCACTCCCTTTTCCTTTCCTTAAACAAAATCTGCTGCCCAACCTCTAAATCTGCAAGTCTTCTAGCTGTAGGGACATAATACTGTTTCTGCTTTTTCTTATTTAATTCAAACGCAGATGTAACACTTTTCTTTAAATATAGAGGTTTTAAGGGTGTATTTTCAACTGACAGATACGTTATAAACTTTCTCCCATAAATAACACAAACGCACCGGGCAAATTATCCTCTGTTATTGAGTTTTAATCAAGTACAGCCAAAAATGGTTCTGCACTGCTTTGACAAGCCTGAATAAATAAGGCCGAAACATTAAAAATTACACCAAAAAGCTAGCCACTCTTGTTTCCTTTCGATGGCATCCACGGTTTTTACGAAAAAATGCAATATATATATATATATATATATATATATATATATATATATATATATATATATATATATATATATATATATATATATATATATATATATATATATATATATATATATATATATATATATATACTTTCCCATAACGTTACGGCACTGGGATAATCAACCCCGTCGAATCATCTTCAAATTTCAGTGATTTGTTTTAGGCATAAAGAGAAGAAAATAACTTCAACGAACTTGGTTATAAAAATATTTTGTTATTGAGACACCGGATGATAAATTCGAATGTGAAAAAAATAGAATCTCATGATTTTGTCACCTGGTATCTCGATAACGAAACATTTTGATAGCCAAGTTTATATAAAGTTATGTTCATCTTTTTGTGTCCACAACTAGTTAATGAAATTTAAAGATGATTCGACGAGGTTGGTTATTCCAGTGGCATAACACTATGGGAAAGTAAAGACATATTCAGTGGTTTTTATCAAAATTGTTGATCCTATCAAAATGAAATAAGTACCTTTTTGGTGCAATTTTTAATGCCTGTTGATTTCTCTACTCTTCTTGGGCAGAAAGTTGGCATAGACTTTATGTCGGTGAAGTCATAAATTTTAGTGATGGTAGCCTATTTTAATAAACTCGTGGTAATAAACAAACTATCCACTAGGCCTGTTACCAGTGTTATCTCAAGTTTAAAGAATGTTTTCAAACTAGCGGGACCGTCTTTTGAAATATTTTCTGATAATGGACCTGCTTTCAGCTCCTGAGAACTCTAATTTTGGTGCTTAATTTTTGATCACTCTTTTTCTATTGATAAATAATCATTGACCCCATCCCCTTAATCGAAGAAATTTATTTATCTCACTATTTCATTGCAAGAAGCAAGCTCAATGTGTGTCCCAAATTTTGTTAAAATATAATATAGGGTTCTGAAATTATTATAGAAAAAGTGTTTGTCACCTTGCACACCTCGTATCTCGAAAACGAAGCTTAATTGTCAAATCTTCATATTTATACTTCTCTTCTCAAAATTAATCAAAGGACATGTTCCTGAATTTTCTGCACGTGGTTAGAAAATACCCATATTCACATAGAGGAAGTTTTATTTGCAAAAAGGAAAACTTACAGAACTCAAGATCAGAAATATTTGTGGTTTTTGAACAACTTAAATTATGCGTTAAGTTTAAAAACTTGCATGTTGAAACGGACAACTGTTCATGAAGTGCTATATGTATACAAGTTTTCACTGAAAATAAGGTGTGTCAGCGACTGGTAAAGCTGCAAAAGTATTAACTAGGCCACCATTTATAGTTGTTATAGCGGCATATAAATATTTTTAATTTTCTTCTGCTTGACGATATTGTAAAGGCGAAACTAACTGCATAGAAAATAGGCAGCTGATGAGCAGCAGCAGTAAGCAAGAAGTAGTGGTGCAAAAGAGCATTACTATTCCAAAAATGTGAACGTGCAAAAATTCAACCAGCATAGTGCCCAAAGTTACTCTTATTTTGCCTTACATTTGTGAAGCAAAAGACACATCCCCACTGTTTTTATTTAGTATGAAATGTTTTCACTGGTTAATTAGCAACCACTAATGCTAAATTTCCAATTTATAGCTTCGGTCGTTCAATGGTACATATGTGCTTCTTGGGCCCAGCGTCTTGGGTTTGTATCCCAAACCCAGAGCTTGGGTTGATTAAGCTTTTTCAATACTTGTTGTGACGTGTGTCTTTTCTCTAACGAGTTCTTGCGCTTTGAATTTCTATTGGTCTTCTTTTTTGCTATCTAATGTGCGGGCGCCAGGGTCAAGATTGTTCATTAGAGGCAGATGATGCGCTGCCAGAGGGGTTTACCTACTGGTTACAGCTAACTACTAAGTTTCCGGCTGTTATGCAACTTATGCCAGCATATTTTATTGAATATATTCGAGTCCGACTGAGTCTTAGGGGAAAATGGCCTCTATCACTTTCTTAGTTGGTCTTGTTTGTTCTATTTGGACAGGGAGGTAGGGCTTAATCATCCGTTGTCTATTTACATTATATATTTACACTTGATTATAGGTGAATATTTCACAGCTTAAATTGATTCTTAGATAAACTAAAATATTAATTGCTTTCGCAAAAATGTATAACAAAGGTACGTAAGCGGTGGTCGACGAAGCGAGAAAAAGATATGTGCTGTAACTAACATTTTGAAGCATGACAATCAAAATAATATAACAATCAAATTTCAAACGGCAACCGAACGCCATGGCTAAACAAACGCGAGACTTTCACTGGTGTCGCAGAAGAGCTCTCGGCACGGACCATTCTCTTTCCCGTTCTTCACAGCAGCTGTCTCTCCGCCGACATTTTTACGTGCAGGTGAGTTTTACCGCCGGCTAGGGTTGCGCTGTCCGCAGTGCTGAAATCTCGACGACCCGGGGCCTTTGAAACGATACAAAATGATTTTTTTCAATTATAATTTTTGAGCATCAGAAAGATATTTTCCTAGAGTAAGATAAACAACTGAAATACCTGGCGAAATTTTCAAATAAAATAGTTAACCTAATTATCCAAAATTTTACTATTAATTTTTTCTAACACTGAATCATGTCCTTTAAAATCACTGTCACTCACAGGCGTTGGCGTCTGCTCTGCAGTCGGCGTATCCCTTCTTGATGCTCAAGTTTCCTTTACACGGGGTCCTCCTTGCAGGTCCAAGAAGAATCGGCTGCAATCTTACAGTGGCGCCTTCTCTGGTTGTAATAGGCACCTCTTGCGGCAGCTCCATTATCGTCCGATTCGACGGGTTCTGGTAGTGAGGTAGTGATAGGGCTATATGGACTACGGCGACATCGGTTTCGGCGGCCTCAAAAACCTCGTTGTCTTTTAACAAGTCACGTAGTATGTACAGGGTGGCCAATTAAGCGAGGTAAGCGGCTGTATCTCGGAAACCGTTCACCATAGAGCTTTTGGAAAAGAATATCTTTAGTAAATGTGCCCAAGAAAAATCGTTGGAAATTATTTTCAAGTTCGTCAGATGCCCGCTAGGGGGCGTAACACCAAGAGGAAATGGAAAAAATAGGATATCTCAGTAATATGTCCAGATAGACTGTATTGAAAATACCTGCAAATAAATGTCGTGTGTATCACGAACAATTTCTGTTGGGACTATTTTTCTCTAACTCTTCAGATAAAGTGGTGGGGGTAAGGCAAACATTGATTAGGAAAAAATGCAATATCTCTGGATCGCCTCATGGGAAAATATTGAACTAAGTGTCATTTAAAAGAGTATTTCTTTCTCTATCAACTACATTGCAAGTCATGTCTTTGTTATTGTAACTGTAATCACTAGATGGCGCTTTTTTAAAATTTAACACATTTTATGATTTTTCTCAAGAAACCTAAATACATTGATATAAATATTACTACATAGATAGAAAAAGGACTAAAGGCCAAAGCAAGTGGTGAAAATCCCAAGTCTCTATCTTTTGTTTAACCGGAGATGTTAATGAAAAACTGATACTGAAACCTAAAACAAAATATTTCATTCTCTCTGTATGTAATTCTAAACTATAAGCACTCTAGTGTCTACTTAAATGCTCAAAGTGTCTGCCGTCACGTTCTACACACTGCTTGAGCCTATTTCGGGTAGAAAAAACGGCAGCTTCCACTTCCGCTGTTGACAGACTACGAATTGCATTTCGGACTCTATTCTTCATATCTTCCTTGCTCGTAGGCTTTGTTTGGAAGACAATGTCCTTTATTCGTCCCCACAAATAAAAGTCTAAGCATGTTAAGTCAGGTGACCTCGCTGGCCAGGGAAATATGCTACCTCTTCCTATCTATCGGCCTGGATACGTCTAATCGAGATGTTCTCTCACATTGATGGAAAAATGTGCTGGACAACCATCGAGCTGCAGAAACACATTTTGCCTGGTTTCAAGGGGCACATCTTCCAATAAAACTGGCAAATCATTTCTTAGAAACTCCAAGAAGAGGTTACTAGTAAGAGACTCGTCAAAGAAATAGGGTCCAATAATTGTACCTCCTATTACGCCACACCATACATTAAGACTCCGACGTCCTTGATGTTGAACTTCTCGCATCCAGTGGGGGTTCTCAGTAGACCAATAATGCATATTATGCAAATTTACATTACCGTCGCTATGAAAAGTAGCCTCGTCCGTTCAAAGAACTTGCGTTAAAAATTTGGATTTTCATTGATCATGTCTAAAAGCCAATGGCAATGATCCAGCCTCCGATCATAATCCTGCTCATTCAGCGCTTGATTCAAAACAATATGATAAGGGTGTAGTCTAAAAATCAAAATAAGTATCATTATATATTCAAGAGGACATTGTACAAAAAATATGTTTATCTGCTGACATAATAGACGCATTATGTTATCGGATTTAAGTAACATAAAGCTGTTCATTATACCACAAAGGGCGTTCACTTAAGCTAGACAGTTACGTCATCAACAATTCATAAAGCTTAACTGTTACTACGTTGAAAGTTGAACAGTTGCGGTAATTTGAATGTTGTCAATAGACTTTGAGTAAAATAGTACTCATATACCAAAAATCAACTAAATTTGAGAAAACGCACTTGTTATTTATATGCGAAGATTTTGGTGGTTGATGATGTAACTGTCTAGCTTGGGTGAACAGCCCATAGTGCGATAATGAGATTTACTATAGCACTATTGCTACTACAACGAGAAACCAAACACGAATCTTTGGCTAACTAATTCAATAATAAAAACAAACAAACGCTACATTCACACCAATGAAATTAAGTAAACAAATGTCAGTTTCATCGTATTGCAAATAAAATCCAAATCTTTTAAGGGTCTTAAGTTTTAATGAATGCCAGCAGATAAACTTTTGTATCTTACTCGGATCATAAACGATCATTATGGTAACATGTCGTGTTACCATATCATAATTTTTACGACTGTCGTCTGATCATTTTCACAACCGCCATTATGATCCCTGTGAGATAAATAACAATAACTATTTTGAATTTTACGATATAATAAGCTTACCTATACTCTTTTAAAATAGTTTGGATGGTGGTCCGTGATATTCCCAAGTCAAGATGCAATGTGCTTGTGCTAACATGAGGATTAAATTCTATATATGCCAAAACATTGATAATATTTTCTTCAGTTCTGTCAAAACGGCGTCTCCGCAGCGCCGGTCCGCTTAAGCTTCCAGTTTCACGTATGTTTTGCACCAAGCGAGGAAAAACTCTTCTGTTGTAATGGTGGCGATACGGATACCGCATTGCATACACTCTTTCAGCAACTGCCGCATTTTGAAAGCACTCAAAGTAAACACCAATCAAATTAACGGCTTCATCATTTGTAAACAACATTTTTATATTTAAATTATACACGAAAGAACTCAGAGTAACTAATTCGACGTTTCTTTAAAGTTTTCTCTTTTTTCCAAAGCCTACCTATTTCAGTTTTAGAGTATAATTATTGGACCGAACGAATAAGTTATAATTGCGTTAGGAATGCGTAAATAAGTCTTATTTTTAACAAAAAACTATAAAACTATATTTGCAAATTAAAAAATTTCTGTTTTCAATCTTTAAATTAGTCAATGCTGAAAGTATTTTGTTTAAATTCCAGTTTTCTTAGTTTTTCATTAATATCTCCAGCTAAACAAAAGATAGAGACTTGGGATTTTCACCGCTTGCTTTGGCCTTTAGTCCTCTTTCTATTTATGTAGTAATATTGATATCATTGTATTTAGGTTTCTTGAGAAAAATCATAAAATATGTTAAATTTTTAAAAAGCGCCATCTAGTGATTACAGTAACAATAACAAAGACATGGATTGCAATGCAGTTGATAGAGAAAGAAATACTCTTTTAAATGACACTTAGTTCAATATTTTCCCATGAGGAGATCCAGAGATATTGCATTTTTTCCTAATCAATGTTTGCCTTACCCCCACCACTTTATCTGAAGAGTTAGAGAAAAATAGTCTCAACAGAAATTGTTCGTGATACACACGACATTTATTTGCAGGTATTTTTAATACAGTCTATCTGGACATATTACTGAGATATCCTATTTTTTCCATTTCCTCTTGGTGTTACGCCCCCTAGCGGGCATCTGACGAACTTGAAAATAATTTCCAACGATTTCCCTTGGCCACATTTACTAAAGATATTTTTTCCACAAAGCTCTATGGTAAACGGTTTCCGAGATATAGCCGCTTACCTCGCTTAATTGGCCACCCGGTACATCTGTTCGCCTTGGAGTTGACATTGTGTAAATTTACTTTGTACAGCCACCTCTTTATGGTGGTGAAATGGGCATTCTCTAGACATAATGCCCGGTTTCCCACAAAGGGAGCAAAACAATTTTACTGGTTTCTTGCAATTGTAACATGTGTCCAAACCTCCAGCATAACTGTTACTCTTTAGAAAGCAATGAATATAATCCGGCGGAAGCTGTTCTTCTAACATGGCTTGAATTTATTTAGTTTTTGCAATAAAAAATCTTATATTCGACACGTCACACTGTAAATTTTTCATCTACTCAGCTTGTGGCATTGTGTTGGAGTAAATTTAATCTTGGCACGTTCCGCCCTTTAGAAACCGTCGGTCTCGGGTAATATGTTGAGCACTTTGAAGACCCTTACCTTCCTTAAAAATGGAAGCGTTTAGACCAATTTTCTATAATGATATAGTGAAACTTCTTCCTGGCATCCATTATTAGCCTGAGTCGCGCAAATAATCCGAAGCTAAAGAAACAAAACACATACATATGTACCTACGAATTTGCGGCTTAGTGTTTGTAAGTTAGTAAATATACATCTGCTTAATCGTTTATTTGAATACATGAATCACTAACTTTCACAACTGAATAAGTAAGTTACAGGGATACATTGAATCATACGTTTATAAGATTATAAATAAAAGACGATGCTTATTAAATAAAATCCCGGTCGGTCGTTAAAAGAAAGTAAAACCGCAAATAGCCTCTGCCAAAGATTATCTACGCGGAGATTTGTTTTATATGCTTAACATTTTGCCCATAAAAACTAGTTAAGTGCTATATTAGTTCGCATATCCAAAGTGAAATGAAACGGAGATAGCCGGTTCCGCATTTAGCTACATCCATAGACAAATGAATCCAATTTAGATATTTGATATTATCAGAACCAACGTCAGCGGCTTCCTTATATTGTTGCATTTTATGATAAAACTGCTTGCAGCATTGCACGATGCTGATCTAAATGCCTAAAATACAGCTAATTGCGTTACATTGATCTAGAAAGATGTTACAGATACAATCATTACTGAAATAAGCTGCTTTCCATTAATTGTCCTTTCTCTGAAGTTAAAAGAGGAACTTAACAATGTAAATCATGAATGATAAGTATCTGTTGAAATTCATGAATATGTTTGGTAAGCTATTACATCTATGTGTATCAACTCCAACGGTATTAAATTTTTTACAGAAAACGCCCATATTATATAAATAGTCTTCAGGTAAATAATATATTAAAGTGGACCTTCCTGTTTATAAAAGTTTGAGCGTAAGATGGTATTAAAACCAGAACACAGGAAAATTTATGGTTTGTAAATGAGTTAAATAATATGTGTGCCAAACTACTAACATCAATGCAATTAGTTTTAAATTCAAGTTAATTGAGAGTAACTAAGTGTAGCATTCCCATTATTATTATTATTATTATTATTATTATTATTATTATTATTATTATTATTATTATTATTATTATTATTATTATTATTATTATTATTATTATTATTATTATTATTATTATTATTATTATTATTATTATTATTATTATTATTATTATTATTACCATATAAATGAAAAATGGTATGATCAATATCCTAATTATTTCAGTTTACCCAAATGTACAAAATTCCGGGACGCAGAAGTGCCTTATAGTACCGAATTTTCATAAGAATTGTACACTATTATTATACGACATATTAGTAAAGTTATTACTTTAAACTTACACAGACCTTGAAGATCGATTTTAGAGGTTCTAGTATGCGCACATTTAAAGAATTCTTTCGAAAGTGTTACCATCGATATTGCGTTCCAACTTCTTTTGAGAAAACTGCCCAAAACTAAGTTTTCTATGAAGCTAAAGAACTAAATTTCGCTACATCTGTAGATAGTGTAAGTCACTTTAAAAGAAACTAGTCCAACAAATTTCATAAAAGTTATACAAAAGGCTTCCAGAGGGAAACTTAATTCATATTTAGAAAAGTAAACCATCCGCCAAATTATAACCGTAGCAGTTATTTTTCCTTATTAATCGCCAGTATGATTTCGTTTTAGTTAACCTAATCAAACCGATTTTTTCAATATCAACAATTACAAAATTATAATTTCAGACGTAAGGGTGACAAACTTATTGAGATGTTTCAAACAAAAATGAGATATTTTTCAAAACGTATGAAATCTGTGCAATATTGTTTCTTCAAACGTCAAAATGTAACATAAAAAAACATACATTCATCGAGCTGAATTCGATCGCGTAACCTTCTACTTAGAACGCAACGACGCTGTCGCTGGGCCATGTAAGCACACGTCAGCTAACGTTTTGTTTACATGATACTCCAGATCGGCTTTGTGCCCGAGATGTTATATTCAAAGTATACGTAACAATTAATTACAGAATTAGTGAAATTACCATTAAAACACATCCCACGACTATTTCGGTCTTATATGACGTCTTATTTTTAAGTTTAAAGATAAAATAAACTATTTTAAAATCATTTTTATCGACACTTGGCTTGATTTTGTTCAAATTTCCCCTATGTTTTGCGACAGCATAAAATATCTATGCTACGCTAAAACTGTATTTGGGGCCGTTCATAAAGCTACAAATATAGTGTATTTTAATAATTGATTGAATGCCCCAGTTAAGTAACAATGGCAAGTTTTTAATTTCACTTTCCATAATTGCCGCCGAGATTTCACGATTGCTGGTTCGGGTGGTGTGTTTTATGTCTGGTATATATTTAGTTTGATTACCGTTGATGTATGGTTTATACCTGTTGAATGAATCAATCTACGCGTGGCAGTTAACTACTCTATCTGTCAGGCATTGGACTTTAACCAATACGTCGTTTCATCGCAGGTCTTTGGAATTTAATTTTTAATTTGGAAAAAATCTAAATATTGTGTACCAAATTACTTGAAATTCACAACATAGGTTTATTTGCACTATTTCTAGCCACATGTACAGTATCATACCGGTTGCTCTGATACTTATAAAAATATAGCGTTTTAAAAAATATTTTTGTATATTTTTGTGGGAAAATGTACGTTATAGCAGATATACGGACTCGTCCGCGGCCTTAATACAATGAAACTACGTGCCAAGTACGTTCAAATCAGTTGAGTATTTTTTTATTTATCGCTAGGATACACACACACACATATATATATATATATATATATATATATATATATATATATATATATATATATATATATATATATATAATACATACAAACATATAAACATTTTAACGAGCCTTGGTTTTGGGTTCTAGGGCCCAAACTCCCGCTTAGAAAGGTTTTCAAAAGCTTTTAATCATAACCTCTCTATTAACGATTTTTTCTTAACGAAAATTCGCTAATAATTGTACATTTAAATCGCGAAACAAATTAAAATAGTGCTGCAAATTGAATCATAACTTCCACATAGCTGTGATAATCTACTGTCTTCAGAAAAGCCTTCTCATGGAATCAATTTAGGGTCCATGACTTGACCATAAAGAAAATCTTCGTATTCCTGTACCCGAAAACTTCTGAAACGTTATATTACTCGAGTTTTAACGAAGAAATGTCGATTTTTCAAGCGATCTTACCCAAAAACAATTCGAACCGTTCCATTGTCGGTGTTTCTTAGGCTTTAAATTTTTTTTACAAAAATATTTTAAATAGAACATGGTGATTTTCATTATATTTTTGAATTCTACATTGAATTTGAGATAAATTGTTACTAGTATACCATATGTGAAAAATCAACCGTTTTCGAAATTTTGGATTTTTTAAAAAAATGTCGCGAAAACCAAGGTGGACATTGCACGCTATTTCTCTGTGGAAATACAACTCAGAAAACTCAGTTTTTGTACAGATGACTCTTAGATTAGCACATAAATGACACGTTTGATAGCGTTTCTTTCAAATATACAGGGTGATGAGAATTAACCGTGGTAAAATTGAAATCACAATTACTCGTTTATTTCAAATAGAACATCCTATATTTTATGAGCTATTTCGGTTCGCATCCGATTTCTCTTTCAGAGTGTATTAGCATTCCCTCTACCCAATTACCCCTGTTTCCCGAATATTTCAATTTTATTGGATTCACTTAATTCAAATTGTCACAATAGATTTAAAGTAGGCTTTGAAACTTGATAATATGCTTGTTGACGCCTACACGTCAAGTCCCACCTGCTACAAATGCGAACATAACATTTTCTGGGCCTTCTCGCGCAAAAAAAAAGAGAACACTTAGTATTTGCATCCAAATCGCTCCATTTCCCTTATTTAGTTCTGTTAGATCAATGTGTTGTCAACTAACGTGTAAAATTAAAATACAACTCAACAATACAGGTAGTTATTTATTATAAATGAGTACAGAACTTAACTAATAGCTCGTGGAAAACTTAAACACAAAAACATATAAAAAAATTGTAGAACTTATATGAAATGATCAAAATTACCCCCACTGACATGGGGGCATTTTGTTATTCGTCCCATAATGTTATCGTTCGTAGCGTTTCTGATTTGTCTCGAATTCAGTGAATTGAAGGCACGTAAAACTCTACCTACCACGTCTTATTTTGTGGTGGCAGGTCTTGGTGAACTTTATTTTTGATGTAGCCCCAGATGCTTGCATCCAGGGGCGTTAAGTCAAGGGACCATGGTGGCCATCTACGTGGGCCGTTATTGGCAATCCACCTGTCTTCAAAATGTTGGTGCAAAAAATCATGAGCTAAACGAAAATTGTGGCGCGGTGTTCCGCCTAGCTGATACCAGCTTATTCTAGCTTCTTCTGAACTTAATTTGTTGAGAGACACTAGAATCACTTCGTGCAAAATATCATTATAACTCACACTAGTGAGATTTTCATTGTACATTTTAATCCCAAATATCTTATCGTTCGTCTTGGGAATAGTTGATCCTGGTAACATTGGGATTATGTATGCCATTTTTGGAGAACTACGCCTCATCCCGCTAAATAATTATCTTGCAGAAATTCTCATCTTTTTGTGTTTTCAGTAGGAACTATTCACAGAACTCAACACGTCTAGGAAGATAGTTTAGTTGCAAACAATGTATCGGGTGGTAAGAAAAGTGTGTCCAATTATGCTTTTTCTAAATTCCGTGAGTCGTTCTCATTGACAAGCGTAATTCTTTTACGCAATCCCTGCTGGATGCCTTGGGGTCAGCAACAAAAAATGCCAATACGTTCACTTCGTTTACCTCGTAATCGACGAGTGGCTTACGCTTCTGTACTTTTGAGCGAAAGCCTCCATGCTGTAGATAATTTTGCAGCAACCTCTTTATCATGTTGTGGCTGGGTTTCGGATTATTCGGGTACTTTTCTGCAAATGCACGACATGTTCGGCCCACAAATTGTTGGCATTCACCATAGATAATTAGGAGCTCCAAAAAATCGTCGTTTGTGTACTGCAAATTTGTCATTCCTGCACCGCATTGACTGATACTATCTCGACTTTTATGACAATAAATTCAGCTTGACGCTCTTTTGACATGTAGACGTCAACAAGTATATTATCAAGTTCCAAAGCCTACTTAAAATCTATTGTGACAATTTGAATAAAGTGAATCCAATAAAATTTAAATATCCGAGAAACGGTGGTATTTGGTTATAGGGAATGCTAATACACGCTAAAAGGGAAACCGGATGTGAACCGAAATATAGGGTGTTCTATTTGAAATAAGCGAATAATTGTGATTTCAATTTTACCAAATGGCACGGCTAATTCTCATCTCCCTGTATATTTAAAAGAAACGCTATCAAACGTGCCGTTTATCTGTCAATCTGAGGGTCATCTGTACAAAAACTGAGTCTTCCCTCTCAATTTCCACAGAGAGATAGCGTACAACATTCACCTTGGTTTTCGCGAGAATTTAAAAAACAATCGAAAAATTTCGAAAACGGTTGATTTTTCACATATGGTATATAAGTAATAATTTATCTCAAATTCAATGTATAATTCGAAAATACAATGAAAATCACCATCTTCTATTTAAAATAAGCAAGTTCATGGCCACTTCCGGTTAAACCGGAAGTCTGACATAATGTAAACTATTTTCGCTAAACTGTAATTTCTCTCAATCGTATGTAAGTAAATTTTTAAATTTGAAATATCAATTCGGAGTACTTATTGAGAAACGGCTAACTAAAGGTCTTGGCGCCACATCTGTTATATATATATATATATATATATATATATATATATATATATATATATATATATATATATATATATATATATATATATATAATAGGCTGGTGCATTGAAAACGAAACAGACCGATTTGCGTCCAGAGAAACTTTTTTAAGAAACGCTGAAACTCGTCAATTTAAATATTGAGGGGGACATGTTTTGATATAAAACTCAACTTTGTCACATCAGTCCCTCAAGGGTGGTGATAACAACCCTTATATTTTAAATAAGGAAAATGGGTCGAGTGTTACATCATTTGAAAGATCTTTCTTTTCTGAATTCAGCACACTAATTTTTTTGGACGTTTTATCAACTCGTTTAAAAATTATCACAGTTGAAGATGCAAAAACGCATTTCACTCATTCCAATAAGAAATGTGCTGATAGTCAATGTTTTGTTGGTTTGTAAACAAAAAATTAAATATCACAACATTTCTTATCGGAATGAGAGAAATGCGGTTTATTATTTCAGTTTATCGGTCGGTTTGATACTTGATAGTACTACCAAAAATTAATTTCACAATGGTGTATTCTGTAGAAGAAAGAGTTGAAATAATTACTCCTTTTTTCAAAAACGATGATTGTGCCAACCGTACCGCAATTTTGTTTAATGAACGACATCCGAACAGACATGTTAACAGAAAATACATTTTGGAGTAAGTTGCTAAGTTTCGACAAAGTGGTTCAGTAGCCAACAAAAAACGGGATCCTGAACGTGAATTTTCGGTTAGAAATGAGACTACTGAGAATGAAGTTTTAAGACAAATTGCTGCAGACCCAACTTTGAGCACGAAAAAATTGGCCACTGTTTCAAACATCAAAAGAAGAACTATTCAGCGAATATTGAAGCATCATAAATTTCATCCGTATAAAATTCATCTTGTACAACAACTGAACGAAGATAATTTTGATCGGCGACTGGGGTTTTGTGAAGTTATGACTGCACGAATAGCTGATAACGGGAACTTTCTGTTTAATATATGTTTTTCAGACGAGTGTACGTTTTTATTAACCTCTACAGTCAATCGTCATAATTTTCGTTATTGGGCAGATAATAATCCAAGAAATTTTCACGAAGTCCACACTCAAACTTCACAGAAATATAGTGTTTGGACTGGCATTTTTGGAGGCCGTTTAATCGGATCAATTTTTCTTGATGGCAATTTGAGTGGCGAAACGTATTTGGAGTTACTAGAAGATATCGTTTACCCTCTACTAATTGACATTGTTGAAAATGATGATCGCTATCAAGAAAATCAATTAGTGTTTCAACAAGATGGAGCTCCTCCGCATTTTTCACAACGTGTTAGGGAGTTTTTAAACAGAGATTTTCCAGAGCAATGGGTTGGGCGTAGAGGTGCTATTGAGTGGCCTCCTAGATCACCGGATTTAACTCCTTTAGACTTCTTTCTATGGGGCCATTTACAGAGTGGACTTTTTGCAACAGAACCGGAGACTCTGGAAGAATTACGACGACGTATTGTTGAAGAATGCCATCTACTAACTCCACAAATGCTCCAGAGTGCCAGAGCTCGTTTTGAACAAAACTTGCACTGTTGTATAGAAGCTGGTGGTCAACAATTTGAACACTTACTTAACTGAATAAACATTTTTGAACGTCTGGTTTTGTTTTTTAGTTTTTTTTAACGAAAAATTGACTAATTAGTGCATTTTTTATCACAATGAATGAAATACGTTCTTGCAACTCCAACTTTGAATAATTTTTAAACGAGTTGACAAAACTTCCAAAAAAATTGGTGTGCTGAATTTAGAAAAGAAAAGGCTTTCAAATGATGTAACACTAGACCCATGTTCCCTATTTAAAATATAAGGGTTGGTATCACCACCCTTAAGGGGTTGATGTGACAAAGTTGAGTTTTATGTCAAAACATGTCCCTCTCAATATTAAAATTGACGTGTTTCAGCGTTTCTTAAAAAAAAAATTCTCTGAACGCTAATCGGTCTGATTCGTTTTCAATGCGCCATATATATATATAGCTGATTTAAAACCGGATCAGTTCAATAGGAAAAAATATTCGATACATTTAAAAAACAAGCATGTCCTTAACCTGTAACTAAATGTCAAAACAATATCAACAAAAACTGCATTAACCTAGATATTTCTTCCTAATTGAACCACATACTGACATTTTAACGTTCTCTTTGTAAATCATATATTTGAGTACTAATTAAATAAGCACATCGAAACTAACAATAGCTGTAAGAGTTTCATCACGGTGTTCAAATAATAGATCTTATTAAATATTTGTATGCCATTTCTTAAAGATTAAATTTATACTAATCCGTGTAATAAGTTCCCGTGTTGAGAACACCGCCTTTTATTTTGTAATATATGTTACAATAAGATTAGCGAATCGAAATCAATAATGCCGTACAAATATAATATCGACTTGTATGTTGCAAAATATTAAAGCACATTCATGTATGGCGTTATTATTCCTTGCCAATTATTTATTACCAGTGCTACTAGATTAAGATTAAGGTTCGAAATGCCACGTTTTATTAGATAATTTTCTGCTACCTTACATGTTTATTTAGAAATAATATTTTTTCATGTTACAAGACTAGCAAAGAATATATTCTTGTAAAATTATGTTTAGTTGTAAATGTTGCTCTTTATCATTCTAAAATGACTCAATAGTTTTACCTAAAAATCATCAATCGTATATTTTCTACATAATAGTCAATTTTTATTCTTTATCATCTCAAAGTGGCTTAGACACTTTTACCCAAAAATAGTCAATCATATAGTTTCTAAGTAATAGTCATATTGTCATGTAAACTTGTATTTGTAAGAACTTTGATTTCTGTACGCAGAAAAATTAAATCACCACCGTCACATTTTTTAAGTAATGTTTGAAATTAAAATTGTGTATTGTACTCCTCAACGCAATAGGCAATAGGTTGTTGCATAAATTTGCGCTCTAATAAGGACCTCCTCCATATATTTTCGTGTTATGATTAAGAGTGCGTAAATCACGACCGCCCCGAGTAGTTATAATACGCAGGGTCAGAGTCAGTTAGATACTTATTTTTGCATCTTAGTAGAAAAGGTTAGATGAGTGAAATAGTGGAAGTCATTGATTTTTAGTGAATTTTTATTTAAAAAAATTCACTAATAGATAATTATCGATGGTGAGACTTTGCAAAAAAAATTTCAAATAAGCGTGAACTAAGAACACTAGAACCCATATCCGGGGTCAGTTTCAATTTTTATATGTTTATTTGTGGCCAGTGTCGAGATTATGTTCTGACAGAGCGCAATAATATAAATTTTTGTAATGTTTCTATTTTACACTGTGAAACCTTAAGTAATAAAAGAATGTGTTTAGAATTATTTGAAATTACTTTTAACGACAATTTAATAAACTTAAAGAAAGATAATAATTTTAGAAATCACTACCTCTATTTACATTTCCTAGACAAAAACAAAAAATAAATTCAATTAGACAATAGTTAGCTTTATATGTCAGTTTTGGCACTTTTAGACTTCACGCAAATTTATTAGAAGGTTTCTTCATGTTTGTTATTGAATATTTGTTTAGTAAAACTCACGTTATTGTAAGTATTTTAACCTTTTATATTTTTCCTATGTAAATTGTAAACTTTTTTCTTTCCATGTTGTAGCCTTGAGAATGGAATAAATTTTTCCCGAAAGCTCGGCATATAATAAAGAGTTTTATTTTGCAACTGAGGCCTTTCCCACAATTTTTTGATAAACAACAATATTACCGTCACAAAAACTTAATAATATATATATATATATATATATATATATATATATATATATATATATATATATATATATATATATATATATATATATATATATATATATATACATCCATCCGATAAGTCGAAAAATAATTATCCGATTTCAATGAAACTCGCAAAGTACCTTTCTTTTATTAATGACTTAGACGAGTTCGTTAGCCAGGAAAATCGGATAAGGTTTTCCGACAAAATTTTGAGCTTTCTTCCAGACATTTTTTATCCGAAAATTACAAAGTTGTTTTAATGGAATTTACTAGGTATGTTGCCTTGGGAGGGGCCTTACTACGTGCTGAAATTCCACTTTCTAAGTTGATAGAAAATTGAGTTATTCAAGTTTCAAATTTTCTTTCGAAAAAAAAATTTTCTCTGAATATTACAAACTTATTTTAATGAAATTTGTCGAATATCTTGCCCTAGGAAAGACCTTACTACACACCAAAATTAAATTTTCTTAGTTTATAAAAAATTGAATTATTCAAGTTTGAAACATTTAATAAAAATTCACTACCATAACGCACTTGCTGCGTCCCGAATTTTTTTTTTACTTATGTTTGAAATTAAAATTTTGTATTATACTCCTCAACGCGATAGGCAATAGGTTGTTGCTTAAAATATCGCTCTAATAAAGACCTCCTCCATATCTTTTCGTGTTATGATTAAGGGTGCATAAGTCGCGACCGCCTCGAGTAGTTATAATACACATGGTCAGAGTCAGTTAGATGTTTATTCTTGCATCTTAGTAGAAAAGGTTAGGTGAGTGGAATAGTGGAAGCCATGGATTTTTTTAAGTTATGTTTGGAAACTAAAATTTTGTATTATACTCCTCAACGCAATATGCAATAGGTTGTTGCCTAAAATATCGCTCTAATAAAGACCTCCTCCATATCTTTTCGTGTTATGATTAAGGGTGCATAAGTCGCGACTGCCCCGAGTAGTTATAATACACAGGGTCAGAGTCAGTTAGATGTTTATTCTTGCATCTTAGTAGAAAAGGTTAGGTGAGTGGAATAGTGGAAGCCATGGATTTTTTAAAGTTATGTTTGGAAATTTAAATTTTGTATTATACTCCTCAACGCAATATGCAATAGGTTGTTGCCTAAAATATCCCTCTAATAAGGACCTCCTCCGTATCTTTTCGTGTTATGATTAAGGGTGCCTAAGTCACGACCGCCTTGAGTACTTATAATACGCAGGATCAGAGTCAGTTAGATACTTATTCTTGCATCTTAGTAGAAAAGGTTAGGTGAGTGAAATAGTGGAAGCCAAAAAGTTATATGTATTTAAACAAGAGGGTTTTCCGCAAAACGTCAAAGTCGCGATTTAAAACGTCAAAATTGGCAACATTTAGGCAACGAACCTGAAACTAATACGTGTTATATCAAGAAAATGCCTCAAGAGGAATGTTTTACAAACCCTGAAGTCTTAACTTCAACCGTCATTTTCCTTCATTATATTAAAATAGACCTGCATTTCAAATATACCCTTTCTCTGATGCTTTGGCAGTAGTTTTAGCTATAGAGTTTATCATGGTATATAATTTTTGGCGAATTTTCCTAAAAAAATCAAGAAAGCTCAATCTGTCCGTTGTTATACAAGATACGAAAAAAAAATTATATACATTAATTATAGGGTGTCTTGTCGAGCTACATCTAAAAAATATTTCTACAATCACAGGCTGGCCCATAAGTCGTTGGTGATACGAACTTTCTTTTTTCATCGAACACGCCTTAAGTTATTGCATTTTTGCATCGAAAGATAATTCATGTTTGCAACAAAAAAATTATGGACGCAGCAAGTGCGTTATGGTAGCGAATTTTGATTAAACGCTTCATATTTGAAAAGCTAAATTTACTGTTAACCTATAAGATTCGTTGGCCAAGAAACCAATTTTGTTCCGGAACATTTTAAGTTTACTTTCGGAAATTTTTGTACATTTTCTAACAATAAAGTTATTTTGATGAAACACGGTAACCAAATTTGATGCCAGCTTTACTTAAAATAAACACATATATGCTATTAAAAATATTTTTATAAAAATTAACTACCATAACTTTTTATTATTGCATTTGGCAGCAGTTCGGATTAATGGCTAGTATTGCCGACGAACTATAGAACTCCAAACGGACGGCGAAACAAACACATACTATTTATTTCATCTAATCTACTGACAACCTTCTACCGGAATAATGTCCTGCGATTTTTGCACCTACTTTGACAAATAACACAGGACCGTAAGAAAATTCACATGCGACCTTATGGTCAGAAAATATACATGGCATTATACTTTGATTTGCATGTTCTCTGTGTTTAAGTGGTGAATGCGACTAGTATTTCAGCAAATAATCGTTTGCTGGAGCGGGTTTAAATCTTACTGGTGACCGTTTTTTTAAGCTTCGTTTTAATTTTTTTATTTAATTTTAACATTATCTGATTATATTGCGTTATTTTAAGAAAAAAATTAATTAAGGGGATGAGTACTTTTAAGGCTTTTAATTTAATTTCAATAGCAGATCAGATTTCTTGTTGTTGCCTTAACTTGGTGAAACCGTTTCATACTTAATATAGACGTCGATACTTTTTCTGATATTTCCAAAGTGCTTATTTTCTTGGTCAGGTTTTGATTTTTACGGCATCGTCAAGTAAAAGAAAATTTCCTCTCCGAAGCCACAAGAAATATTTTTCGGTATGTATTTTAATCAGATTTTATAATTTTTATTTTATTATTACCTCTTAGCGAGATTTTATTTAAAAAATTGCGTATGTCATATCTATGAAACTTTCCTACCATAACGTACTTGCTGCGTCCAGGCTTTTAGTAAGCTTTCTTTAAAAAATCACTAATGAGAAGATCGCGACTTTTGAATTTTGAAACAATTTCTTCAAATGATAGCGAACTAGGCCCCCTAGAGCACATCTCCGGGGTCAGTTTCGATTTATATATATATATATATATATATATATATATATATATATATATATATATATATATATATATATATATATATATATATATATATATATATACAGGGTGATTCATAAGTGGTGGCCAAAAATGAAACCCCATATTCTTTGAACAATTTTAGAGAGGGTATGTCCTGTAAAAAATTTTCCTATAATGCTTTATTAAAAAGATACAGGGTGTTAAAGTTGAATTTCAAAAAATAAAATTTCCCAATTTTTTAAAAAGTAGCACATATATTTTGCTGAAACTTCACATGTGTAGGCTGCTATGTGGCGTGTATTATTCCATAACAATTGAATCGGCTAATCCAGCAGTGGCGCGCGTACTCACATGTCATTGGTTACCCCTCAAGAAAAAAACGGGTAAGCCAATGATATATTTTTTTAATTTTTCATTTTTTGAATCTTGCTTTCATTCGTGAACAAAATGACTACCTTGATAATTTTCTGTACGACGCTTATTTTACGAGTAAGCAATGAATCTGGTAAGTGTTTTAGAGCACAGTTCATGATTTTTAACCAGTCGTTGTTTGGTAGAAAATCGCAATGATACACTTTTATCAGGCTTATAGTAATTTATTTATTACAATAAATATTCAAAAATGCCTCCATTGGCCTGAATACACACACGACATCTTTTTAATATGGAAAATTTAATGTCTTGAGGATTCATTGTTGTTTGAATATGACGAAAAGCATTATTTATCAGTTGTTGTAGCTGCTCTGGTGTATTTATTTGTTCACTGTAGACCAGTCGCTTAAAATCATCCCAAATATAGAAGTCAAGTGGGTTTAAGTCCAGTGATCTTGCAGGCCAATGTATTGGTCCAGTTCTGCCAAGCCATCTTTCATTATAATGTTCATGTAGCCATGTAACAACTTTCGACTATGATGCGCTGGTGCACCGTCATGCTGGTACCACATTATACATCTTGTTGCTAGTGGAATGTCATCTAGAATGTTTTCTACACGGTTTTCTAGGAGCGCTAAGTACGAAGATCCATTTAAACGTTGTGGCAGGACTTCCATGAACAGTGAGTCGTTAAAAATACCACACCATAAATTAATGGAAAATCTATGTTGAAATGTGCGAGTCCTTGTTGCATATGAATTTTCCAATGACCAGACATGCTCATTATGAGAATTATAAATACCATTTCTTGTAAATGTTGAATCGTCAGACCAGAAGATTAGATTAGGGAATAAGATATTTTGATTGTTCATTTCCAACATCCATTCACAAAAGACTCGTCGATGCACATTATCTCCAGGTAGAAGGCAATGAACATTCTGTCGATTATATGGATGTAAGGCTTCTCGATGTAAAGTTCTCCAAACAAAGCTTTGAGAATATTGTAACTGCGTGGCAATCCTCCGAGTACTTGTAGAAGGTTGATCCAGCACTGCATCCACCACTCTATCTTCGTCTTCAAGTTGATGTTGTCTTCTACCATTAGCTCTAGCGTCAGGACGTTGTTCAATACGGCACTGCCGAAGTCTTGAAAACGATCGAGAAAAAACCCTTGGTGTAGGTTGACGGCGAGTGGGAAACCTACGTTGATATTCCCGACAAGCAGCTAGAGCATTTCCATCAGCATATCCGTAGATAAAAATTATATCTGCATACTCTTCTGAGGTGTACTCCACTATAAGAAGTAAAAGAGTAGAAAATTTTGCAATTTTATAAAGTTAACCACTTACACCTATTCAAAATAATAACTTGTTAACCTAAACGTCAAGTGACACTTAATGACAACTTTGGCAAACCAGACTACTACTTACTAAAATACTGATTAATGAAGCATTAAAGGAAAAATTTCTATAGGACATACCCTCTCTAAAATTGTTCAAAGAAGATGGGGTTTCATTTTTTGTCACCACTTATGAATCACCCTGTATATATATATATATATATATATATATATATATATATATATATATATATATATATATATATATATATATATATATATATATTTACACGACGTGTGTCAGCGTGCTCGTATGTGGGTTTGTATACATTCGGGCGAGCGTGTGTAGGTGTGGTATGTGTGCATGTGTGTGCTTTTGTATATGCAGGCGCTCCGAAAAGAAACGAAGTAATGCACAAAGAAGTGCGTTAGAAGCACTTCGAGGATGTACCATTTCAACTCACGTTGTTTGGAGTTGCTCTAGATTGTTCTGTTTTAAATGTGGCTTAATTTTTTATGTATACTAAGCGATAACTACTGTTTTCGAAAAGAAATATATAGTTAAGATCTCACAAATAAGTGCGTAATAAGCACTTCGTGAGTGTTTCATTTTAGTTATTTTGTATCACACATAACTCAAAAATAATAGGCTGCTTTTGATCAAATTTGATGAGTACCTTCCTTTTGCAAGTGGCCTGAATAAATCCGTTGGCCAGAAAAATCGGCCCAGTTTTTCCTGAAAAGTTGTACGTTTCCGTTCGGAAAAGTTTTATATATCCAGAAATAACAGAATTAGGACTGCCAAATTTTAGTACGCGGGTTTATATCATAAAAAGTAAATTAAGTACCCAAATTTAAATCTGTAATGTGTGCGAATGGTCTGACAGCCGCAGCCATGAACAAAGACAACACACACTAAATCTGTAAGGTGAAAGACAAAAAAGTAATAGCTTATTAAAAAAGGGGTTTCCTCTTAAAACGTTACAATCGCGTCAAAGACCCTAAAACGAATATGGGTTTTGTATGGAAAATATCGCAAGAAGGGTGTTTTATACACTCTTAAGTTTCAGCTTCAACCATCATTGTCCTTCATTTTACTAAAATATTTCCAGAAATTTAATATCAAAAACACACTTTCTCTGATGCTTTGGCGGTAGTTTCAGTTAGGTTTATGGTTTAACTGTTTATAATTGATAGCTAATTTTCGTAAAAAAAAATCGCTTTTGAGGAGATCGCTACTTTTCAATTTTAAAAAGGTTTCTTCAGATGGGCGCGAACTAGGCCCCCTAGAATCTAGACCCGGGTTATGTTCAGTTTTTATCTCTTTACATATATATATATATATATATATATATATATATATATATATATATATATATATATATATATATATATATATATATATATATATACCCTATATATACAGGGTGAAGCATTTCTACGGCAAAGCTCAATATAATTGTTATTATACAAGATACGAGAAAAAGTTGTCTACGTTAATTATAGTGTGTTTTGAGCTGCATTTTTTAACAAAATATAACGGATGTTTGTATAAAAAAGGCTAGACTCAGTAAGTGCTCTTTGGTAACGGATTTTCATTAAATGATTCAAATTTCAATATCTCAATTTACTATTAACCTAAGGTTTGTTGTCTAGGAGACCACTTTTGTGGGAAACATTTTATGTTTATTTTCAGAAAATGTTTGTATATCTTCAAATAATTTTAATAAAATATGGTACATTATTTCTACTATATAGGTTATACCGGTAACCAGATTGATGCCTGCTTGCATTAGAAAGACATATTTGCTATTATAAACATTTTTATGAAAATTCACTTCCATAGCGTACTTCCTGCGTTCAGACTTTTTCTTATTTTGCAGACTGAATTGTCTTTTGGGTTAAGTAGTGTGAGTTTTTGGTCCCATAAGTCATTATGGTGGTCGAATAGAGCGTTTTTTACTTGTAGTTGTAGGCGGTTTAGTGTTTTTTGTCGTCTGGTGAAAACGTCCGTCGGCATTGTCGTTTGGCTTTATTTTTATTCCTAATGAGTTCTTTGATGTGTGTGGGTTTGCTGTTTGTGTTCTTAATGTTGTGTTATGTCGCTTTGTGTATGGCTTGTGTTATGCACAATCAACCAAGGGTTGCGGTGCTATCAGGGCGGCAAGGCCGCGGACGAGCCCTGAGGAAAAAAAAAATGGCTTGTGTTATTATGTGTTTAAAGTTACTGGTTTCTAGGTCAAGTTGTTTTATGTTTGTTATTACAGGGATTTTGTTTCATCCGGTGTGTATATATATATATATATATATATATATATATATATATATATATATATATATATATATATATATATATATATATATATATATATATATATATATATATATGGTAAATTAGTTTAAAACTTCAATTGAATGGACTGTATAATTATTTAATTATGAATTAATTGTACATTATATTGTTTAAAATATACATAAAACTTCTTTAGGTGTCGATTCGCCATTAGTTCTCTTATTTCTCCTAATGTTTCATGCGCACACTCCCTGTCAATGTCAAACTGGATTGGGAGTGTATCTGTTCATCGGATGATAGCACATGATATACAAAATGCAGTTCATCAGATATTACTTCACCACTTACCATACCCCCAACCTTGAAATACACAATTTCAACAAAAAATCAAACATGGATATTTTTACATAAATGGACTATTCTAAATTACATATAAACAAATGTAAGAATGAGGCAAATTTGAGATTAAGAAAGTAAGCAAACACATTGAGTGTCATTGGTCAACTATAATTGTCTCACACACTTCACCTTACTCTTCGTCACTGTCAGTCTATAGGAGTTGGAAGGAGACACAACTTTGAGGCAGCACGCTTGTAGACACCAGTTGAAGTCTGAATGGTAGCTACACGCACGATTCCATCACTCCCAGGATGAACTTCAACAATTCTACCTAACAACCATTTGTTAGGAGGTAAATTATCATTCTTGATCAAAACTAACATTCCAGCTTTCAATGGATTTTCTTGCTTGGTCCATTTGTTGCGTTGCTGTAGACTGCTCAAATAATCACGTGACCATCTACGCCAAAAACTTTGGACAAGTTGCTGAACAAGCTGGAATCTGTTGAGTCTATTGACTGGAACTGACAGAACATTTAAGTCTGGCACAGCAACAATCTGTTTCCCAATCAGGAAATGCGATGGGGTGAGTGCAGACAGGTCATTTGGATCGGATGACATGGGGTACAAAGGACGGGAATTGATAACAGATTCCACCTGAACCACAACAGAGGAGAATTCCTCGTAGGTGAAAATAGTATCACCAACTACTTTCAATAAATGTCGTTTAACAGATTTTATATTGGACTCCCAGAGTCCACCAAAATGTGGAGATGAAGCAGGAATGAATTTCCATATGATATTTAGATCAGCACAAGAACGTACAATTTCGTCCTTAGAGTTTGAAAAGAAAATTTTGAGTTCGTTTAATGAGCGAGATGCTCCCAACAAATTTGTCCCATTATCTGACCATATTTCTTTTGGAAGTCCTCTACGAGACGTAAATCGTTTAAAACAGGCCATAAAATTCTGAGTGGTCAAATCTGTGACTACTTCCAAGTGAATGGCCTTCACCGAGAAGCAGATGAAAAGACAGATGTATGCTTTGTATTTTTTCGAACCAGGGCCCTTTCTATCCTTGAGTATAAAAGGACCCATATAATCCACACCGGTAACTGTGAATGGTATCATATCTGTGACACGATTAGTTGGTAGGTCAGCCATATAGGTGTTACAAGTTTTTGGATTGTACCGAAAACATTTTAAACAATTTCTGACAATCTGTTTTGCAATAGTCATGCCTCCTGTTGGCCAATATACTTGCCTAACAGTATTTAATAGCAACTGAGGACCGGCATGAAGCAACCGTAAATGTTCATGCATGAGGATTAAATATGTGATACGATGCTTACCATCAAGTAGCAGAGGATGTTTTGATTCATATTTTAATTTTGAATTTTTTAATCTTCCCCCAACCCTAAGCAACTGATCTTCATCAATGAATGGACTGAGCCCTTTCAAATTGTTATTTAACTTGGTGTATAGCTTATTTTTTCGAATTTCTGCATATTCGATAGGAAATGATTCCACCTGGCTCAATTTAATAAGCCTTTTCATGGCATTATCCAGTTCATCAACCTTTATAGGGCCAGTAGTTCTCAAATCCCTTGCCTTTCTAGCATTTGAGCAGAATCTAAAACAATAAGCGACAACATATTTCAATTTAGTCAAATTGGAGAATCGATCAAATATATTGATACTCTCTGTTGACGTCACAGTTAAGACAACCTTCTCCCGTTTCATTTCTGGAATTTTCATAGATGGTTGAAATTTATAAACATGAATATTCTTATTGAATGATGCAAGCCATGGAGGTCCTGACCACCATAAATCTGAGTGGATAAGGTCATTCGGAAAGATGCCTCTGGAACACAAATCAGCAGGATTTTCCTTTGTTCCCACATGATTCCACCTAAAATTTGAAGTTATTTCTTGTATCTCACTAACTCTGTTTGCAACAAATGTCTGTAGGCGATTGGATTCTGTGTGTATCCAATGCAAACACACCAACGAATCTGTCCACAGAAAACAATCAACGTCTTGAAATTTAATTGCATTTAGAACAAGTCTTAATAATCTTGCCAACAATAGGGCACTACATAATTCAAGGCGTGGTATCGTAATCAACTTTAATGGAGACACTTTAGTTTTTGAACAGAGAAGAGATACTTGCACATTTTCAAATTTATCTAAACTTCTCAAGTAGATACAACAACCATACGCATCTGTTGATGCATCACAGAATCCATGAATTTGTACTGTCTTCATATTTTGTATTACCACTTGTCTTTGTAAATTTAATTCGTTAAGACATGGTAAATTAGACTGATAATAATGCCATTTCAATTGGAGATCAGATGGGATCATATCATCCCAGTCTAATTTTAAAGTCCATAACCTTTGGATCATTATCTTTGCTATTATTATGCAAGGTCCCACCAATCCTAATGGATCATAAATTTTTGCAATATCTGAAAGAATTCCCCTTTTTGTACATTTAAATTCAATATGTCTGGGTATTTCATATGATAATATATCATTTTTCGAAGACCATTGAATTCCAAGTGTTTTATAAGTGTCATTTTCACCCAGCTTCAGTACACTTATAGGGTCATCATCAACTTCCAAATTATCAAGAATTGCTCTACTATTAGATCTCCATTTACGGAGCTGAAAACCTGCAGAGCCTAAAATTTTTGAAATTTCTCCACACATCTCAACTGCTTCACTTTCACTTTTGAATCCTGTGATTAGGTCATCTACATACATATCATGTGAAATTATCTTAGAAGCAATTGGCGCCTTGAATTCATAAATGTCTGCTAAGACTTTAATACATTTAATAGCAAGATATGGTGCTGAACGTGTGCCATATGTTACCGTATTTAAAGTATATATTTTGAAATCATCATTAGGATTATTCCTCCAGACAATTCTTTGAAGAGGCTTATCATCCTCATGAATCAATATCTGACGATACATTTTGCTTATGTCAGATGTTACTACATAGTTATGCATACGAAATCTAAGTAAAATATTTACAATATCATTCTGGATTGGCGGTCCAGTATGTTGAATGTCGTTCAATGAATACAGAGAATCTGTTGGAGCAGATCCATCAAAAACTACTCTCAACTTAGTTGTGACACTCTCTTCTCGCAGTACGGCATGGTGCGGCAAGAAGTATGAAATTGAGTTGAATTCTTCATAATTAGGTATCACAGACATATGACCTAAGTCTAAATATTCACTCATGAATGAAACATACTCGTTTCTCAAATTTGGATGGTTTTTGAATTTATTTTCTAAATTTAACATTCGTTTGATAGCAATTTCCTTTGAACTACCAAGGAGGTCTCTAGACAATTTAAGCGGAATTCTTACAACAAATCGACCATCTTCATTTCGCACGACTGTATCATGAAAAAACTTCTCACATTCTAAATCATCTTGAGATATAAATGATTTTACTTCACATTCTTCCATTTCCCAGAATTTGTGAAGATCGCTGTGCAATTCTGACATTTCAGATGATTGAAAATAACAATGAGTTTGTTCCTGGTCTTTATTAACTTGTCCCGAAACAATATATCCAAATTTAGTATTCTGTAATAAAGGCATGTTCTTTCCCATCCGCAGTGTTTCTTTACTCATTAAGTTCCAAAAGTGACCACCACCTATTAATAGATCAATCCTTCGTGGGACAGCAAAATCTGGATTGGCCAGTTTTATATCCTGAGGTATTTTCCAGGTAGATATATCTATCCCAGATGAGGGTAAGAATTCTGTTATTGTAGGAATAACGAAACATGTCAATTTTACTTTGAAATTATTATGAATTGAATTTGCAGTAACATAACATTTAGTGGATATAGTAGACGATGAGTTATTCAAGCCAAGTACTGCAAGTTTAGCCTTAAAATTTTGCAATTTCAAAGAATCTACTAAACTGCTTGTAATAAAGTTCGACTGTGATCCACTGTCTAGCAATGCATAACATATTTGAAAGTTCCCATCTGAATCTTCAATTTGAACTTTCACAGTAGAAAGTAAAACACTAGCTGAATTTTCCTTAACAGACAGTGAAATATTCTGTTCGTTTGTATTCTGAAGATTTACCGTCTCATTTTCATTAGAGCTAGTATCGTGCATCTTCATTACAGCCTCATGATGCAAGAGCTTATGATGAGGTTGATTACAAACTTCACATCTAATTTTAGATCGACATTTTTGAAATACGTGTCCTGTACAAAGACAATTTTCACACAATTTTAAGGTCATCACCTTCTCTTTCCTAGCAGCACATGATAAGTTTGCAAACTCTCTGCAAGAATAAATTAAATGAGGTCCTTTACAAAAATTACATTTCGCTTTAACATTACTTAACATGGCAACATTTTTTTGCCTCTTCCGAGGATCATAAATTCTGTTTGAATTATAATTTTCATTATACTCAATTGTTTCCAGCATATTAGCTCTATCATATAAGAAACTTGTCAGCTCATCAATTGTAGGCATGTCACCATTATATTTTTGTTTTTCCCACTCGACTGCAGTATTCTTATCAAATTTAGTAAAAACAATTGCTATTAAAAGAGGATCCCAATTTGTTGTGTCAACATTAAGTGATTGAAGACATCTTAAATGTTTAGAAATAGAATCAGACAATTGTCGTAAGTTTCTGACATGCTCTTTATGAATCGAATCCAAATTCAATAACCCCTTAATGTGATGTTTAACTAATAACTGTCTATTATCAAATCGATTACATATTAAATCCCATGCAGTTTGATAATTAACTGCCGAAAATTCTAACGATGCAATTACCTTTATAGCATCACCACTCAAGGATGCACGCAAATAATGATATTTTTGAATATTATTAATCGAAGGATTCACGTGAATCAAGGATAGAAAGGTATCCCTATATTCTAGCCACTCATTGTAATGGCCAGTGAATTTAGGGAGCTCGATACTAGGAAGCTTAATTTGATTAGATATATTGTTATTATCAGACTGCGAGCTTGACAAATTACTTTTAATACTTTGCTGATCTCCAGCATTTTGAACGTTGGGAGACATACTTGTTTTTTCAATTATAACCATGGCCATTGCCATGCATTCCATGTATTTTTGATTAAAAGCATCACGCTCAGCATACTGAGCTTCCAAATTTTCTTCCTCACATTCAATTTCAATACATGTTTGAACATTTTCAAACTCATCCCCAGTTTTCTCCACTTTTTGAACCCTTAATTTAAGTTCCGCAAATTGATTATCAGTGATTTCTTCATTAGCATCATAATTCAATTTAAGTGATTGAACAAACTGAGAAAAATTTGTTAATTTATGTTTGATATTACCCCTTTTACGGGTTAAAACAGTTAATTCTTCTCCCATTATGTTTCAAATAAATCAAGAATCAACAATATTAGGAGGAAATTGGATAATAAAAAATGAAATGAGTGTGAAAGGAATGGAACTCACCCAAATCATATATATTCTTCTACAGTAGTTCACCAATACCACGTTGAAATTTCAACCTTAAGCACCTGGGCAGGAGACAAGAATCAATCAAATTACTCTTTTCCATGCAAGTTTACCAATACGATGGTTAAATCTAGACCTTCGGGTAAACAGCTGAACTTGGAAAGTTTAAAGCTTTCTTCTCCAGGCAAATTTGCAATACGGCGTTGAAATTCTAAACTTGGGTTAACCACGTGGATAGAAGACATGAACTAATTAATAATCGACACAAATTCCATAAACTGCCGCTTGATCCAATACAAATTTCACTGCTTGAATCCGTCTCGATGGACCATGGTAAATTAGTTTAAAACTTCAATTGAATGGACTGTATAATTATTTAATTATGAATTAATTGTACATTATATTGTTTAAAATATACATAAAACTTCTTTAGGTGTCGATTCGCCATTAGTTCTCTTATTTCTCCTAATGTTTCATGCGCACACTCCCTGTCAATGTCAAACTGGATTGGGAGTGCATCTGTTCATCGGATGATAGCACATGATATACAAAATGCAGTTCATCAGATATTACTTCACCACTTACCAATATATATATATATATATATATATATATATATATATATATATATATATATATATATATATATATATATATATATATATTTGTGTGTGTGTGTGTGTATATATATATATATATATATATATATATATATATATATATATATATATATATATATAGGTCCTTAAAAATTAGTTCTAGAGGCTCTAATTTGCAGACGTTTGAAAAAACTTTTTAAAAAATAGACCACTGTTACCTCAAATAAAAGATGCATAGATATGTTTAGACGAGATTCTAAGTCTTATGGCAATAACCACGATGTCAAATGGTAATATAACTTTTAAACTCATTATTAACAGTATCAAGGTTACATTTCTTAGCGATATCCTTTGAAAAATAGAAACGGGTCATTTTAGAGCCACACTACTGTAGTTCGTTAGTCCCTGTCTGCAAAAAACTATAGTTTATAGTCCTCTCATTTACATAATTAGATAATTTCCTTTGCAGTTTAACAAATTCTGTCTGCTTTACTCTGCTTTGTTACTTATGTAACTGAATACTGTATGGAGGTAGAAGACCATGACATCCGATTAATTAAAAATAGAATACCCCACTTATCATTGTTTCGGTATGTGTAAACACTAATGATCCTTAATTAACTTGTTTGCTATAAAGCATGTCATTTGACAATCACATACGTATCAGACATAATGATACGGGTGGGCTATTTCAAACTGACAGTGAAAGAAGTTACTACTTAACAATAAGGCGGCTTGTTTTCGAGTATTATAAGTGCATCAAAATATTAACATAACAAAAGTCTTCAATGTCAAACATATTTTTGTTCTTTGCTTATGTTAATTATGAAAGTTGATTATAAGCTGTATTACCATAACAAAAGAATTGCGAGCTGTTCTTTCATTTAACGTGCAAACATGCCATTAATCGAAAGTGCAATACAATCTTTGGTTATAATTTACATCCTGCTTAGAAATATGCAGGGTTTAGTATCTTTAAATGCTGTCCTTCTGAAAGCAGATGATAAATCTGGTAGTAGTGACATGATTGGACGAGCGAGACAGTTATTGTGCTTGACCGTTACCCCCAAGGTCTTAATCAATTTTAGCGCGGACTTGTCAACATCATTCTTTTATTAACTAGTTAACTTTAATTCCATTCACGTATAACTAGATGTCTATAAGGCTAGATGTATTCTCACAACAATTAGAACCGCAGACCGGTTTCGCTCTAATTAGAGCTCGTCAGTACGGCATACCAATTGCTGTGAAAATACACCTATAAAGTAATACGGCTATAGTAGCCAGACTTTCAACACTCAGTGAGTGGTGAACGTGTCGCCACCTAGTTGCGGAACCTAGTAGTATGTTGTCACGCCAGTTTCAAATAACACAAAGTATTGTTACAAAGCACTTCAATAGATGTAGATGCGGTGTTGCCACACCTCCAGAACTTCCCCAACATCTGAGAAATTTTGCACAATCTGGCAACACCACCTCCCCCGGGGGGCGCCTGGGGTGACCCCCCACAGGCGAAGTCTCAACCCTCTAGGACCAAAAATAACGAAGTTACCAACTTGTACCCCGTCGGAACGGATAACTGAGGTCTGCGCATTCCGAACAGCCTGTATATAGACCCTGTATACGCAGAGACCACTTACACCCTGTATACGCAGAGAGATCTTATAGTACGAGAAACACCTCTTGTGTAACATAGGAGTGATGACCACATTTGGATCATCCTGTATATACATCCTCCTGTATACACACGGGGCCGATCTATATTCACAGAGTCTTCTAGCAAAAGAGGGTCCTGGAATATTCTGGAATGGAAGGCTCGCGAAACAAGGTAGAAGGTACGACGTGTATATAAAGACGAAAGCAAGCCAGGGCAGTTCAGTTCAGTTAGAGAATGTGGAAGTGACTCGAAGAAGCAGTAACTAGTGTGAAGTGTTATAGAGTAGCGACTGTAGTTTCAGTGTATTAGTGACTTTTGTCCAAATTAGTGATTGTAAGGCCAGATAAACTAAGTGTTTTGTGAGAGATACATTCTAGAACTTTTATTGTATCCATATTTAGAGAGTAAATAAAGTTGTTTTGTTAAAATTAAAAGTCTCACTTATCCAGAACCCGGAGAAAACGCAACAGTATTAAAAAATATAGAGACTCTATACAACCAACTAACAATTTAATAAATTGTCAACCCTAGCCCATTTCTACCCTAATATAGGGACAAAGTATGTAAGCTAGATGCATTCTCACAACAATTAGAACCGTAGACCGGTTTCGCTCTAATTAGAACTATTAGGGTAGAAATGGGCCAGGGCTGACAATTTTTTAAATTGTTAGTTGGTTGTATACAACATTTTGTTATTTGGAGCAGGCGTGACAACATACTACTTGGTTCCGCAACTAGGTGGCGACACGCTCACCATTCAGTGTTGAAAAGCTGGCTACTATAGCCTTGTTACTTTATAGGTGTATTTTCGCAGCATTTGGTATGCCGTACTGACGAGCTCTAATTAGAGCGAAACCGGTCTACGGTTCTAATTGTTGTGAGAATGCATCTAGTCTTACATACTTTGTCCCTATATTAGGGTAAAATGGGCCAGGGCTGACAATTTATTAAATTGTTAGTTGGTTGTATACAGTCTCTATTTTTTTAACACTTTGTGTTATTTGGAGCTGGCGTGACAACATACTACTTGGTTCCGCAACTAGGTGGCGACACGCTCACCACTCACTTAGTGTTGAAAGGCTGGCTACTATAGGCGTATTACTTTATAGGTGTATTTTCTCAGCAATTGGTATGCCGTACTGACGAGCTCTTATTAAAGCGAAACCGGTCTACGGTTCTAATTGTTGTGAGAATGCACCTAGCCTTACATACTTTGTCCCTATATTGGGGTAGAATTGGGCTATGGCTGACAATTTATTAAATTGTTAGTTGGTTGTATACAGTCTCTATATTTTTTAACACTTTGTGTTATTTGGAGCTGGCGTGACAACATACTACTTGGTTCCGCAACTAGGGGGCGACACGCTCACCACTCACTTAGACTAGATGTCTAGTCAAGCTTCTTCAGTTTTACTTCCAAATCGTCAATACGTGTGGAAGTATGGTATCGATGACAGAAATGAAAAAATAATGTTTTAGCTTAAACGTCGTAAAAAGTGTTACAACATATAAAAACATGATTTGGGAACGAACTTTTTTTTGTCTGTCGGTCTGTATGCCTGCCTGTTAGTACCCATGGTAACTCTAGAACGAACTGAGATATCGTCTTGAAATTTGGTATACAATTAGGACCCGACCAACGAATGGTTGGAAATGTTTTTGGGTAAAATCGCTCACGGGATGAATGGGGTGTGATATGGTAAAAATTGACATTTTTGCGGTAAAAATTGACATTTTTGCGGTAAAAATTGACATTTTTGCGGTAAAAATTTACTTTGTTGCGTTAAACTTGTAGTAGGTATAAAGAGTGGGGTATTTGCGTGTGTAAGAATCAAGGAGTGTGCGCGTGTTGTGACGCAGCAGTGTCCTCAACAGGTGAAGGGACGTAATGTAGAAATGGAACGGATGTGCGGTATAGAGGGAGGGTCGTGTCTCCCTTCCGTTAGTGGGACTCGAACTTTCAAATAAAGACTGACTGCATATAATTACGTTACCTGACAAAAGCTGGAGTTTATAAATTGGCTTGTTCACATTGTAACGCAATCTACATAGGTCAAACTTCTAGAAATTTTAACACCCGATACAAAGAATATATTTCTGCATTTAGAAATAGCCACGCTGACAAATCTACATTTGCAAAACATATTATTGATACAGAACATAGACGTGAATACATTTTTATAATGACAAACGTAAAGTAGACTTTTTTGAAGCTTTAGAAGTCAAAAAGCACACACACGGCAATAGCTACCTTGTTTTAAACAAGCAAACTGATTTAATGAATTCTTCTTTCTTGGATATTCTTCTTTCTAATCAAATAAGTCAAAGAAAATAAATTTAACTATTCTTTCAAAAAAGTTGTAATAAGATAATGAGTTGATGTATGTCAATAATTTCTTTATATAGTGACTGATTTTATACTGTTATTGTTTAGTTATTTTATTGTTATAACTGTTATCATAGTTATTATAGGCTAGTTCTATTTTATGTTAAATATTGACATACATCACGTAGACATTTTGAAAGCCTCATCTGTCATCTGTGTTTCATTTTATTTTCAATTTGATAATTTTTTTTTATCAAAACATTATATCATAACATAGCAACGGATCTTTATTTGTAGTTGCCATGATTACGTACTAATTCAATTTTAATCTGTCTGAGAATGCTGTCAAGCAGCGAAACTAGTCACAGAAACGTTGAAGAACATCCTAGAACTTCCAGAATTCATAAGGGCCACTTGCTCCAGTTAGCTTACGCGCTGGCTAGGCCCTTCACCTACAAAAACGAAAACCAACAGTGAAGCCAGAGAAGTAGTCTCCAAGTCTGTATGTAGTATGTTTCACCAAGGAAGGGCAACAACAATCAATGAATACCTGATTGTCTTTTAGTGAATTTTCGTAGACAAAATTCACTAATGGGGAGATCCCGACTTTTGAATTTTGAAAAAAATTTTGCAAATGAGCGCGAACTAGGACCCCTAGAACCCATATCCGGGGTTAGTTTCAATTTTTATATGTTTATATATATATATATATATATATATATATATATATATATATATATATATATATATATATATATTATATATATATATATTTATATATATATATATATATATATATATTATATATATATATATATATATATATATATATATATATATATATATATATATATATATATATATATATATATATATGTATCACACCGATAACTCAAAAAATAATGGGCCGATTTTGATAAAATTTGGCATGTACGTTTATTTTGTAAATAGCTTGGATAAATTCGTTAGTCAGGAAAATCGGACGAGGGAAAATTTTGAGTTTTCATTCGAAAAAAATTCTTATCTCAAAAAGTAATAAGCCGATTTTAATAAAATTTGGCATGTACCTTCCTTTTGTAAATGGCCTTGATAAGTTTGTTAGCCAGGAAAATGGGACGAGGTTTTCCGGGAAAATTTTGAGTTTTCATTCGAAAAAAATTTTTATCTCAAAAAGTAATAAGCCGATTTTAATAAAATTTGGCATGTACCTTCCTTTTGTAAATGACCTTGATAAGTTTTTTAGCCAGGAAAATCGGACGAGGTTTTCCGGGAAAATTTTGAGTTTTCATTCAAAAAAAATTTTTATCTCAAAGAATAATGGGCTGATTTTGATAAAATTTGGCACGTACCTTCATTTTGTAAATGTCTTTTATGGTTTATATAGCGGGCCGAACCCTCGAACCCGTTAGAGATCTAACAGTATTGATACATAAAGTTTTAAGTTAATTACGAGAGTCTAATTGCAACCTTCGCAAACTCGACTAGTATAACGTTTTAGGGTTAACTAAATACACACCTGCAGACTACTTATCTGGTTTTACTGTTGGTTTTCGCTTATGTAAATAAAGGATGTAGCCAGCGCGTAAGCTAACTGGAGCAAGTAGTCCTTCTGAATACCAGATGTTCTAGATATTTTTGAACGCTTCTGTAACCGGTTTCGCTGCTTGACAGCATCCTCTGAGAATGACGATAATTTGGAAGGGCCAGTTGCTCCAGTTAGCTTACGCGCTGGGTACGTCCCTCATTTACAGAAACTAAAACCAACAATGAAGCCAAAGAAGTAATCTCCAATTTTGTATATAGTATGATACAGTTTTACCGAGTAAGGGCAACAACATTCAATGAGTTTCAGGGTTCGTTTTTTAGAAAACTTTCAATTACATCAACCATCCGGTATTCTGTGTTGAAATTAAATTAGGGATAGAATGTGTGGAGGTGTAATATCGGTGACAGAAATTTCGAAACTTTGTTTTTCCAAAACGGCGTAAACAGTCCCAAAACACATAGAAAACTTGATTCTGGAACGATTTTTTTTTCTGTCGGCCTAACGGCCTGTACGTCTGTTAGTAGGCGCAATAACTTTCTAACGGATTGAGATATCATTTTTGCGTACAGGAACACGAATATTTTTTGTAGTCAAGTTATGGACCCTAAATTCATTTCGTGAGAATGTCTTTCTGAGGATATTAAATTATCACAGCTATGAGGAAGCTATGAATAAAGTTTCAACACCATTTTTTCTTGTCGTTCAGCGCCTATTAAAAATTGTATGTCCCCCGTACTAGCGAGGATCAGTATAACTTATCAGAACATGATAAATGTAAGTAATATTTAACATTCAGAAGATTTTCGGCATGTAAGGAAGATAAAGGAAAATTTACAGTTGTCATAAAACTTTATCTTATTCAGTAATAGACAAGCAAGAAAACGCTATTTGAAAATCTTATATGTAGCATTATCGATTGCTTAATAATTTTTAAAAAGTCTGGACGCAGCCAGTGCGTTATGGTACAATTTTTATAAAGATCTTTCAAATACGAAAAATCCTCGAAAGTAAAGAAAATGTATCTTCCAAAACAATGAATTTGGTTTAAAGAAATTGTATACACATGTCACCTTTATTAAGTTTTTGTTATACACTTAAGCTAGTTTCTATTGATTAGGGGAAAATGAGTTTGTTAAAATTAGAAAGAAGTACGACCGGTTTTTTAGATAAATCCCTTTTTCTTTGAAGCTAAAAAAAGCTAAATGTTAGTGCATGGTATATGCTATACATTATGAGCAACTTGCGTACCAAATTTGGTTAAATTATATTTGCTATTTTTAAACATTTTCCGAAAGAAAATTTATTTAGAAAAGTAGTCTGATATTCTTGACTAACGAATATTTTAGCTACATTTCGTGATTTTAATAACTTTTAAGTTAGCTTTGGCAAGAACGAAAACAATACACTTTTCATGAAAATATATGAAGTGTGTGTGTGTGTGTGTTTTATTTCTTTAACGTCGGCCTATTTCCGCGACTATGGCCAATCACCGACGCCAGGGAGCAGTTACACCTCACTATCATGGAAATGTTGCCGAACCCCTGCCTTTCTGTAGGGAGGGTAGGGATCTTTGACATGCCCACCATCGCATGGACACGGGACCGACGGCTTTACGCCCCCTCCGAAGGGCGAAACGTGCAGACATTCAACTTGCTCAAATACAACGCCAGAACCTCGGTTGATGTTAATGTTGCAGTTTGTACTGAAAACGTGAAATGAGTACCCTGGGATCGAACGCAGTACCCTTCGGTTCAGAGGCACACGTTCTTACCACTGAACCACCAAGGTTATAATATATGAAGTAAAACAAAGACTATTCAAGTAATTTTATCTGTGTCTAAAAAGCCTGAATACACAGTCTTATCAGAAATGGAAATTATTTAAGCGATAATACAGGCTATACTTTAATAGTTTCACTCACAAAATCAGTTTTGTCAAAATTATTAGCCTGATCTTCCACAGAGGCAAGCGTTTTGGTTTGTAAATTAAAATTCGTTTTGTTATTTTACTTCATTTACTTTCTCGTGATATGGCTCACCTAAGTGAACAAGAACTTATCGAAGTTTTAATGATGATCGTAAAAGGACCTATGATGATGTTTGTCATTTATTCAATAAACTATACGCGGACTGCCCACCCCTTAACAGATCTACGGTAAGCAGACTTCACAAATTTACTAAAACAGGAAGCGTAAAAGACCTCTCTAAGTCCGGCCGCCCGGTAACTGCTACTTTGAAAATACGTTGGATGTATTACTTGCTGTACAAGAAATTTCCAAAACTTCTACACTCGAATTTGTTAGAACGAACGAGATCTCCAGACGTACAGCAAATCCTACATCAGGCGAAGTATGTTTATTATAAGGTTCATAACCTGAAAAAATGTCGCCGGGGATTTTGATAGAAGTATCGAATTTTTTGAACAAATAATTCAGTAAAATATTCAACAAAATGGAAATTTTTTAAAATCCGTTGTTTTCTCTGATGAAGCCGCCTTTTGCCTTAATGGTAATGTAAGCAGACACAATTGTCGATATTGGTCTGAGAGTTGCCCCCATTGGATGGAATAAATGTATACTCAATAGCCTCAAAAATGTAAGCAGACACAATTGTCGATATTGGTCTGAGAGTTACCCCCATTGGATGGAATAAATGTATACTCAATAGCCTCAAAAACGAAACGCATGGGCCAGAATTGTTAGTCATTACGTGACTGGACCTTTGTTCTTTAAAGGGACGTTAACAGGTCCACGCTATTTAAGATTATCGCGAGAAAATATTGTGCCTTGTATCAAAAAATTCCAACAAGATGACGCTTCACGCCATTTCAATCGAAATGTGAGAAAATGCCTTAATGTGACATTTCCTAACCAATATATAGGCAGAAGAGGACTCATTGAGTGGCCAGCTAGGTCTCCAGGTTTGTCTCCACTCGATTTTTTCTCTGGGGTCATTTAAAGAACATTGTTTGCGACGATCGGCCTGCAAATTTGGAACAGTTGCATGGCGAAATTGTGATGGCCTTTGAACAAGTACGTCGCATGACCTTTGTTGCTCTTTGATAAATTAAATGGTTGTCACCGTCCAAAAAGGAGATGCTTGAAAAATGCCGATAATGTCACCAAATAGTCGCAAATAATTTGTTGCAACCCTACATATTTAGAATCTGATGCATTTCTGGGCTTGAAAGTTCTGGCCTTGCTAAATTACTTATGCGCAACCTTGTATATGTATATAGACAAGCAGCACCAGGTAATCAGCCAGTGTATTATATGATATATTTATAATATTTGGCATATTCAAAATATTTATCTCAGTTTTCGCTTTTTAGAGAATTTTCATTAAGAAAAATTCGCTAATAGAGAGGTCACGAAAAGCTTTTGTAAAAATTTCTTCAGATGAGCGCGAATTTGGGTCCCTAGAATCCAAAACTAAGGTCTGTTAAAATTTGTATATGTTTATATATATATATATATATATATATATATATATATATATATATATATATATATATATGGATGTGTGTGTGTATCCGAGCGATAACTCAAAAAATACTAAACAAACTAATACAAACTTGGCAAAAATCTTGTTTGGGCGAAAACCGAGGTCGAGTCCGTTAATCAACCCTTATGCTCACGTTTTTCCGGTGGAAAATCGGGGAAAACTTTTTGAAAACGCTATATTTTTGTAAGTATCAGAGTAACTGGAATAAGACTTTACATGTGGCTATAAATAGTGCAAATAAGGCCATGTTGTCAATTTTAAGTAATTCGGTACACGATATTTAAAGTTTTTTCCAAATCAAAAATAAAATCCCAAAGACATGCGTAGAAAGGACTTAGTGGTTAAAGTCCAATGTCTGACAGACAGGATAGTTAACTGCCACTCGTATATTAATTCATACAACAGGCATAAACCATGCATTAATGGTAATCAAACTAAATATATACCAGGCATAATACATACTACTCGAACCAACAATCGAGAAATCTCGGCCGCAATTATGGAAAATGACAGACGACGTGAAATTAAAAATTTTCCGATTGACTGTTATTTAACTGGGCGATTCAACCAATTATTAAAATACACTATACTAGTAGCTTTATTAACGGCCCCAAATACAGTTTTAGCGCAGCATTGATATATAATGCGGTCGCATAATATAGCAGAAATGTAAGCAAAATCAAGGCAAGTCTCTATAAAAATGATTCTAAAATAATTTTTTATATTTAAAGTTAAACATAAGACATCATATAAGACCGAAACAGTCGCGGGATGTGTTTCAATGGTAATTCTACTAATTATATAATTAATTGTTACGTATGCTTTGAATATAATATCCCGGGCATGAAGCCGATGTAAAGTATCACGCAAATAAAACGTTAGTTGACGTGTGCCTAAATGGCGCAGGGGGTTTCACGCCTGCCTCCTACGCAAAAGGTTACGTGATCGAATCCAGCTCGATGAATGTATGTTTTTATATGTTTTATTTTGATATTTGGAGAAACAATAGTGCACAGATTTTATACGTGTTGAACAGGATCTCATTTTTGTTTAAAACGCCTAAATAAGTTTGTCACCTTTGAGCCTGAAATTATAATTTTGTTATTGTTGATATTGAAAAAACCGGTTTGATTTGGGTGGATAAAACAAAATCATACTGGCGATTAATAAGGAAAAATAACTAGTACGTTTCTAATTTGGCAGATACTTTATTTTTTTAAATATGAATTAAGTTTCCTTCTGTAAATCTGTATAACTTTAATGAAATTTGTATATACACGTTTTTTAAAAGAGACTTACATAAGCTACAGATATAGCAAAATCTAGTTCTTTAGCTTCATAGAAAATTGAGTTTTGGGCATTTTACTCAGAAGGAGTTAGAACGCCAGATTTTTTTCGATAACAGAGAGATATCGATGGTAACACTTTTGAAAGAATTCTTCAAATGTGCGCGCACTAGCACCTCTAAAATCGATATTCAAAGTCTGTGTAAGTTTAAAGTATTAACTTTACTAATATGCCGTATAAGAATAGTGCACAATTCTTATGAAAATTCGCTACTATAACGCAGTTTAAGTTATTTTTCTTTGCTTTTATATCTATCGACTCCTAGATTCAAAAATCCTTTCTTTGACTTATGTGATTTAATAGAATTTATTTCTAATGCAGAAACTTTAAGTCATCGTGTCCTACTTAGTCTCCTACGAAATTCACCGTTTTAAATTTAAATGCCCATAACTCAATTCTACAGAGAAAGTTACAAACTTGAAATTTGGCACATGGAATTTAGATTCCAGAGCCTCTAGCTTGCGCTTGTTTGACGAAATTTCTTGAAAATCGTGATCTTGAGGAAAACAAGGTTGTAAGATTTACTGCAGAGGGAAAAATGTCATATCGACCTGCAAACTTATCCAAAATGCCATCCAAAAATTGGAAGAGTGGTCCGATCATAGCGGTGTCAATTTCTCCTCCACCAAAACCAAATTTATGGTATTCTCAAAAAAATGCGACAATTCTGTCACATGTGCCCCCAAAATCAGTGGAACGTCGTTGGAAGAAGTCAAAGCACATAAATTCTTGGGCATAACCTTTGACTCTAAACTAAGTTGGAAGATTAATGTCAACCAACTCAACGCTGACTGTATATAGGCGCTTGGTCTTTTGAGAGCTCTAGCACATCAGAACTGGGGTGCTCATGAGACAGTGCTGCTCTCCATTTTTAGGTCACTAATCAGATCAAAAATTGAATACTGCCAACCTATCTATGCCACAGCAACAACATCAGTTCTGAAACCCCTAGATGTCATTGTAAATCATGCCTTAAGGATAATAACAGGAACCTTTCGAACAAGCTCCACGGACAGCCTGTATCGATAATGTGGAGAAAGGCCCCTCTGCGAAGAGAAGCAGCGCTACTACAATATGCGGCGAACATTTCGGCAGATCCAAAAAAACCAGTTTATCACTTAGTATCTCAGTCGGATACCAACAGATCTTAGAATAACTCGCTTGAGCCACTATCGATTGTTCAACATATCAGAGGATATCAGCAAATACTCAATTTCAGCGAAACATTACCCCTGCGAAATGGAAAAATACCGCCATAGATAATTAGATTACCAGATACAGACACCAATCTCACAACTTGTAACACAGACTCCTTGCCTACCGACAGTGTCAATAGACTATTTCAGGATACTATATCAAAATATAAATTTGACCTGATCATGTACACTGACGGAGCAAAGAGCACACGGGGTGTAGGGAGCGGTGTTATATCTCCCCTCAAAAGAGAGGCGTATCACCTATCATCAGAGTGTAGCAATTACACAGCAGAGTTATTTGCCATAAAGAGGGCAAACCACACATTTATCGACTCCCCATACAAAAGTGCTTTAGTGTGCACAGACTCTTTAACCTCTATTAATTCACTTGCATCGGTTTATGCAAGAAACCCTATAGTAATTCAAACACAAGAAAGCGTCCACGGTCTCTATCATGCTGGCAAATCAATCACACTGATCTGGATGCCTTCCCACAGTGGTATTGTAGGCAATGAAAATGCTGACGAATGCTCAGGGAATGCGATACTAGAAAAGACAATAATACCCATACAAACCCATTCAGACCTTATTGCCAATATTAGACAAAGTTCTAAAGCCAAATGGCAAACCCACTGGTGATTCCTTGACAACAAACTTTACAAGATCGAAACATCAGTGACCCCAAAGACGCTCCCAAGTCTAGCACGCAGGGAAGAAGTCGTTATCAGAAGAACTCGTATACGCCATTGTAAGTTCACCCATGAATACCTACTTATCCAGCAGCAACAACCTCAATGTGAAATATGTGACAGAGTGATTACTGTTAACCATGTGCTTCAAGAATGTCCACTATATATCAATCCAAGACTCGAATACCTAAATGGGAAAACACTATCCCAAATGCTTGACTTGAGTGAGCCAAATGTGACTAATTTACTCTGTTTTTAAGACAATCTTCACTATTTGATAGCATTTGATTACATACAATAATAATAATAATAATAATAATAATAATAATAATAATAATAATAATAATAATAATAATAATAATAATAAAACGTTTATTTCCCAACATTTACAAAACTATACTTAACAATATAGAATCTTTCTTACTTTCTAAACGTAAGTAAAATAGTCAATATCCGCTTAAGGCTTAGCCTTGCTTGCGGCATTATCTAATCAACAGTATGCAGACAGGATAGAGTTTCCAGACAAGCACCATGAGGCAATCACACATAAAATAGGAACCGCACATACATTCACACACGCATACATATACACGCCCGTGCACGCGCACACGCATATGTACTCTTACCCAACACACACACACACACAGTCACACACACACACACAATCACACACAAACACAGGCACAATCCCACACCCACACACATTCCCGCGCGCTGGGGCGCCCACTTACACTCCACACAAATACAACACTACTGCTGCTATCCCAAAAGCGCGCGTACAAGCGGTCGATTATTAAATATCCATCTACGCACTTCACATATGTATCTTGCCATCGTAAATTGTTTAAAGTAAGGTGGTAAAGCATTCAAGAGTCGAGTACATCTGTACGTATAGCATCTCTGTCCGAACGAAAGGTTACATCTCCTATTACTCACCAGCTCAGCTTGTCGTGTTTGGTAGGAAACATTGACTGTTAATTGCGATTGTAGCCTCTGCCTTGTAGATACAAGCACCGCGTAGGCGTAAAGTTGAGATAAGTCCGAAACTTGTGTCACCTCAAACAGTCTATTCGTAGGGCAAGTATTTTCCAAGTTGTAGATCAGTTTCAATATCCTTCTTTGAATTTTGTTCAAACATTCCAGGTATGAAGGAGAAGCTCCACCCCAGGCAATTATACCATAACGGAGATGAGGCTCGACTAACGAGATGTATAATTTTCTCAGCACTTGTACCGGTAAATAGCTTTTCAGAATTTTCATGCGATACAGTAAGCTTCTGAGTTTTTTGTCTGTGGCCTCAATATGATTATTCCAACGAAGGTGCTGGTCAATTAATACTCCAAGATATTTTACAATGTCCGAATCCCCAATTCGCACCGCACACCTTGCGGATTTAATATTCAGTTCGCTAAAGGCAGGTAGGTGACTCCGATAAATTAAAAATTTCAGAAACTTCGTTTTTTGAACATTTAAACTCCAAGAGTTTTCTTCCAACCAAGACATCATTTGTTGAAAATGATTTTCTGCCAGCGCTTTGACCTCCACCCATGAACTGCCTTCGTAATAAACAACTGTATCCTCCGCAAATCCTATTACGTTTCCAGATGTATTATTTCCATATAGATACAAATCGTTGATATAGATGCAGAATAGTATGGTGCCCAGGACAGTCCCCTGTGGTATGCCACATTTCACCTCCCTAAATGCACTTCTTACTCCCCCAATATCTACACATTGCTGTCTATCCTGCAAGTAGTTTCTAAAAAGTTCCAGGTTTATACCTCGGAAGCCTATTCTTTCTAATTTTTTGAGTAGCTGCTCATGGTCAACAGTACCAAATGCCTTCTGCAGGTCCAAGAATATACAAATAACTTTTTATGATGGTCTAGGCCTCTAATAATTTTTGCTGATAACAACTGTATGGCCTCCTGTGTCGAAATTCCTTTTTTAAAGCCAAATTGACTCTGTGAAATGATATTAAATTTTTCTAAATACTTATTTATTCTAATTTTCAATATTTTTTCGAATATTTTTGCTACATTTGAAATTAGCGAAATAGGTCGGTAGTTATTTATGCACCTTCTGTTGCCCTTTTTATACAAAGGGATTACAACTGCTCTCTTAAATATCTTGGGAAATGTACCCCTTTCCACACACTTATTTATAAGAAATGTCAAAGGTTTAGTTATTATATAAGCTATTCCTTTTAATGTATTTGTTGTTATACCATCCTCTCCTGGGCTTGCATTTAGTTTTAAGTTATTAATAGCGTCCTGGACCTCTAATTCCTTCACTGGACGCATAAAAAATGACTGCTGATGTATTTCACCTGTTAAGCTTTTTCGTTCATTCCGTACAGTATTCTGACCATTGCTAACCGCAGTGTAATGCAAATTGAACTGATCACCTATTGCAGTTTTATCAGTCACTGTGACACCATCAACAGCTATATCTTTTACTTGAGGCTTATTCTTCCCACTTCCCGTTATCCCGTTTACCACATGCCACAATTCCTTCGATGATGACTTATCCCTCAACTGTCGGGAATAAAAGTCGAATTTAGTCCTCTTAATTAAGTTGTTTACGACATTCCGATATGTTTTATATTCGGTCTGCAAATTTACATCATTTGGATTATTTTTTACTCTCCTATACAAATAATTCCTATGGTTTATTGATATACTTTAATTATCGAAACAAAATGTACCGACAGTGTCAATTACCTTAGATGTTAAGACACTTTAAACATCCAAATAAAAAAAAAGTTGTAAGAAACCTCGCCAAACCCAACAACTGTTGGATTCAAAAGTCACAGCTTGCCTCTGGATCAATTATTTTCTTTACCAATGTTCTATTTGAATACATTTGTGTCTACCTGACATAACTTTTTATTCACATAATCTACACAATGTTCTTAATGTAACCTTTCAATATTCGAACATTTTTAACAGATTTCGTAAATTCAGGTTACAAAGGCTTATTTTACACTATAAACTGGCTGTAACATAATGACACATTTTTATGTATAATTGCCGTATAAATTTTTCTCATAAGTCATTCAGCCATAAGACATATCAAAGAATGAACGTGTAACATGTCTTACAACAATGAATATAATTGCTAACTTTTGTGTTTAAAAAATTACATCACTATAATATTCCCAGCAGTTTCTTAATACGATATATTGTTTTTATATTTCCAACGTACGTATTTGCCGCTTGCGGTTGGGTTCCTCAAATGATTTACATCGATAAAGAAAGTCACTTCACTTTTCAATGTATGACAGAGATTAGATTGCAGTGACCAATTAAATGAAAGTAGGTATTATGATGGACGACCAGTATACATAAATCACTTGTGTATTTAAACATTGTAGGCATTTGTTCCAAGTAATTGAATAATCGACGTAATGCCATATAAGTTTTTAATAATAAAAGTTGGTAATCTTATTAATCAATCAATTTTTAATAAAACTGTTTAATTATTAACATTCACTTTGTGCCCAAACGATTTTGAGATGTTAAAGCGGACAGGTAGTCCTCACGAATCTAATATCCAGCAAGCATGCCAGGTACCGAATTCTTATACAATGTGGAATAAATTCAGTTTCTCAATTATTGTGAATTTTTATTAAAAAGTCCAGAATCACGTCAATTTCAAACCTCGGTGGTTCAGGGGTAAGAACGTGTGCCTCTGAACCGAAGGGTACTGGGTTCGATCACAGGGTACTCCTTTCACTTTTTCAGTACAGACTATAAAATTAACATCAACCGAGGTTCTGGCATTGTATTTGAGCAAGTTGAATGTCTGCACGTTCCGCCCTTCGAAGGGGGCGTAAAGCCGTATGTCCCGTGTCCATGCGATGTTGGGCACGTTAAAGATCCCCACCCTAGTTACAGAAAGGCAGGGGTTTGGCAAAATTTCCAGGATAGTGAGGTGAAACTGCTCCCTGGCGTCGGTGAAAACTCGTGGATGGCCCCTACGAATTTTTTACGGGATGCTTGATGGAGCAGGAATTAACGCTTACGTGATATATAATGGAAACAAAGCGAAATCTAATCCTGATCATAAAATTATTCCTAGGAATCTATTTCTTAGACAATTGGCGATGCAGTTAGTTACACATCACTTGCGGACCAGACTAAAAGTTCAATCGTTGCCTAGATATTTGCGTAGCATAATTTTAGATGTTCTTGGAGAGAACAATACTGTTGCTCCAAATCATGTAAGAAATGAAATATCAAAATATAAATATAAGTACCCAAAAGCGATGCCACATCTTTCCTAGAGCTGCAAACAGAAAAGGTTTCGACACCTATATGCTCATCATGTACTGTAGAACTTTTAAAAAGTGTTCAAAAAGTTAGTTGATTGCTTTAGTAGCCTTTTTTGTAAATTTTCTTTAAAAAAAATCACTAATGAGGAGATACCGACTTTTGCATTTTGAAAAAAATTCTTCAAAAATGAAAGCTAATTAGGCCCCCTAGAACACATATCCTGAGTTAGTTTCAATTTTTATATGTTTATATATATATATATATATATATATATATATATATATATATATATATATATATATATATATATATATATATATATATATATATATATATATATATATATATATATATATATATATATATATATATATATATATATGTATCACACCGATAACTCAAAAAATAATGGGCCGATTTTGATTGAATTTCCTGAATACCTTCCTTTTGCAAGTGGCATCGACAAGTTCGTTAGCCAGGCAAACCGGCCCAGGCTTTCCCGGAAAATGTTGTGCGTTCTTTCGAAAAAAATTATGTCTCCCGAAATAACAAAGTAAGAGCAACCAAATTTGCTACGCAAGATTACATCATTATAGGTAAATTAATTTGGCTCTGTATGTTAAAAGGCAAAAAAGTTAGAGACATTTAAGGAAAAATAAATTGAGGTTCTCCTCAAAACGTCAAAGTCGCAATTAAAAACGTCAAAATTAGCAACATTTGGGCAAATAACTTGAAACTAATACGGGCTATGAAAAGAAAATGTCTCAAGAAGAATGTTTTACAAACCCTGAAGTCTTAGCTTCAACCGTCATTGTCCTTCGTTTTACTAAAATATTTCCAGAAAATTCATTTCAAATAGATCCTTTTTCTGATGCTTTGGCAGTAGTCTTAGTTATGGAGTTTATCGTTTAATGGTATATAAGTTTTGTCGAATTTTCGTAAAAAATTAATAAAGTTCAATATATCCGTTATTAGTGATGGATCGTTATTTAACTGTCGGTTATTTTTAAACGGTTGTCGAGCCGCAACGGTAACCACCAGTTGTGAATTTATAAAAATAACAGCTTACAAAATAACGCTTTTTACACTAAACTAGAGTTCGGAGTCGTATCTGTTTCAGTTCCACTGCAACTAGGTTCGATGAATAAACATCGGTTTTCATCGGCAACTGTTAAATTTAACTATTTAACGGGATGAATGGACATGCGACTGGGAATGAAATAAATATTTTTATTATATTTACTTCTAATCATATTACTTAACAGGAAACACGTTATTTATACTCTAGTGTGCTCACTCTCGCTCACAGCTTTGGAAATGTAGGATACTATAGATCGACTATCCAGTTCAAAATGACAGCGAAATAACTGAAGCTGTTATTTGCAACGGTTATTATCAAATAACGTAAACGTCTTTAACTGTTAATAAAAAATAACGGTTTTTCCCATCACTATCCGTTATTAAAGAAGATACGAAAAAAGTTGTATACATAAATTATAGGGTGTCTTGAGTTACACCTTAAAAAATTATTATTACAATCACAGGTGGCCCATAAGTCGTTGATCATACAAATTTTTTGTTTTTTTTTAATCGAACACGTCTCATGTTATTGCATTTTTGCATTTTCCATCGAAATATAATGCATGTTTGTAAGAAAAGAAATTCTAGACGCAGTAAGTGAATAAGTAATTAAATGCTTCAAATTTGAATAGCTCAATTTGCTATTAACCTATAAGGTTCGGGAACACTTTAAGTTTACTTTCGGAAATTTTTGTACAATTTGAAATAATAAAGCTATTTTGATGAAACATGGCACCTTGTTTCTACTATATAGGTTATACTGGTAACCAAATTTGATGCCTGCTTTCTTAAAAAATACACATATTTGCTATTAAATAACATTTTTATGAAAATTCACTACCATAACGCACTTGCTGCTTCGAGACTTTTATAGCTATTCTCCAGTAGCTGATTAAATACTTGCTTTTAACTAGTGATGGGTCGTTATTTAATTGTCGGTTATTTTTAAACGGTTGTCGAGCCGCAACGGTAACCACCAGTTGTGGATTTATAAAAATAACAGCTTACTAAATAACGCTTTTTACACTAAACTAGAATTCGGAGACGTATCTATTTCAGTTCCACTGCAACTAGGGTCGATCAATAAACATATCGGCAATTGTTAAATTTAACTATTTAACGGGATGAATGGACATGCGGCTGGGAATGAAATAAATATGTATGGGTATGCTATGCAGTATAGAGCAGACTTTACTTCATAACATATTACTTAACAGGAAACACGTTATTTATACTCTAGTGTGCTCACTCTCGCTCACAGCTTTGGGAATGTAGGATACTATCGATCGACTATCCAGTTCAAAATAAGAGCGAAATTACTGAAGCTGTTATTTCAATGGTTATTATGAAATAACGTAAATGGCTTTAACTGTTAATAGAAAATAACGATTTTTCCCATCACTAGTTTTAACAAATATTTTGATATTTTCTTTTCTTTTGCTGGATTTTGGTATTTTGTGACAATATTTTCATGTTGCATGGAACATGCAGAAGAAGCTTTGTTCATTTTTGTATCAAAAAAAGTATTTACAGATCCCTGAGCTTATTATTATTTATTTTTTACAATATAAAATGGTAAAAATTTAATGGTGTCGTATACGACACCACAGAACCATTTATGTTCTGAAAAATCACTGTACCATTGTAGGGTTAAGTATATACTTCAGTGGATGCTTTATGTAAAAGCCAATGAGACAAGTGATAGTATACCACAAGAAGTACATGGCTACCCTGCCGGAAACAATACCAAATTATATATATATATATATATATATATATATATATATATATATATATATATATATATATATATATATATATATATATATATATATATGTATTATTCGCGCTTAATGAGGACACTATGTGGGGTTGACTTTTTTGGTGTTAAATTTTTTGATAAGTTACCAAATCAAACAAAGCAACGATAATAAAAAAATCTGTGAAATCGCAATTGGTAGATAATCCTTTCTATTCGTTTGATGAATATTTTAAATATAATTTTAAAGCTCGCGCATCATGTGTTGTCTTCATGTAGATTTTATTTTATTATCGTCTGTTATATTTGCTTTTGTGTTGTCGCTGTTAGTTTATTTTGTTTTTATTTGGTGACGTTCGTTAGGTATGTACGACAGCTTTCATTTATTACGTTGATTTGTGCAAAAATTCTACATGTACCCGCACCAATAAATATTATTATTATTATTATTGTTTTTATAGCCGTATGTGACATGTCATTGTGGCTGCATAAAATTTTATTTATTTTTCAAACACCTACGATTAATAGGTGTGGATGTAGCTTGTAGTTTGTATTAGTAATATTAGTTATTAGTTTATTATTAATACCATGCATTAGTTAATTCCTCCTCTGAGCAGCTCATTAAATTACCCAAGGACATCAGTATTGGCACAGCTGAACTTTTTACAATTCTGCAAGGCATAAAAAGGATAAAAGACATTTCCAACTGTCCAACGAAAATAATCATCTGCACAGACTCTAAACTGGCATTAAATGAAATAAGTAGTCTATATACCAAGAACCATATAGCAAGGGAAATACAAAATACTGCTCACGATCTTGAACGCCAATCCACACACATTACATTCGTTTGGGTACCCTCACACTCCGGCATTATAGGCAATGAAGAAGCCAATACCACAAACTATTAAAACCACACGTTAAAGCAGTAATTTACGACAAATGGCAAATATACTGGAATAATCAAACCACCAAGCTGCACGAACTAGCACCAACCATTGAGGCATTCCAACCACATATACTAAGTCGCAGATCCCTGGCCGTCCTGAGAAGACTTCGGATAGGACACACAGCACTCACACACAAGTACCTACTGGAACAACAAATTCCACCAGTTTGTGATACCTGCAATGTGAGCCTTTCAGCAAGTCATATTGTCACAGAGTGCACTAAACACAGAGTCCAAAGAAAGTTGTTTTTAGGCGAAAACATATCCATGGTAACCGTAGCCACAGCAGCTCCAGAAAACATCATAAATTTCTTAAAATCTAGAGAACTATATAAACACATATAACTGTAACCGTTGTATTGTATAATTTACTGGTTTAGGAACACATATATTATTAATGCACCTACATTGTACCTAAAATGATTTTCTATATAATTTATATATGTCAATGACCTTAGTAGTCGAGACCTAATTTTCTTTCTCTAAAATAAAAAAAAAATAAAAAAAAGTTAATTAGTAAAATAAATACATGTATGTCGAATACAACTGTGGCTTACGTCGCTTACGACTAAGTAGCTCACTGTTTATTCCAAAATTATCAAAGTAGCTCAACACACTGAAAAGGTTGGTAACTACTCAGCTAGACTCTAATCATTTGGAACCTCGTCACCATCTAAGCGTTTATGCTTTTAATACCTTCTATGCACTATTTGTTCAGTTATGTTTTCATGATTATAGATAATCATTTAAGTAAAATATATAGATAATTATTCAAGTAAAATAAACTAATAATTTAAAAGATAATTATACTAACAAAAACTTCCACCTAACATATTATAGTTTACATTCTGAAGAGCACTCCGGTTTTGAAAGTTATATAACGTCACAATAAGTACAGACACAATTATTAATCTAACTCCAATGAGGCTTCAGATGTTTTTATATTAACATCTAGTTAATCCAGCAGTCGAAATTGCAACACATTTATTTGCAACTGCTCTCTCACATGCAAAGAATGACATTCGCATTATATCAATTACTTACATACTTGTATGTTTTAGTTGCGTCATTTTAAACGTAATTTCAGAAGAAATTGGCGAAAGTGCTAAACACGCACGCTTTTTCAAGCTATTTAGTGATTAACCTATCCTAAACTGAAGATCAAATGGAACATCTACATGGGAAATTAACCTATTCCTTAAGAAGAATAGTTCCAAGCAGTTACTTTTATACACAATGAGACAGTCTGGCGTGCAAAATCGTGTTTTGCATAAATATGAATTCCCTATAGATAATTTATTGTCTTTCTCTCCTAAAATGTTATATATGGGAATGTGTCACTGTATATCTTGATGAACCAAAGTAGAAAGAGTATTAACAATGTAACGGCGGTGTTTTGGTAGAAAGTTCGTGACTTACTGTACAGCAAACAATGGGATAAATAAGTAATTCCAACATCTGATGTTATTAAGAGAAATCTATGTAGGTATGATTTCATATGTTAAATGAATTACACTATTGGTTCATGATTTAATGGAAAGTGCAATATTTTCTTCTTCTGAATGAAATGCTAAAATGTTTGACATTATTGATTAGTTTTTATTGTTTTGCTGTTCACTTGCAAAACAAAGAAATTATAATTGTAGTTTAAATAAATGATGCAGCCACAAAGCGGAAGCTATGAAAACATCAAAATGTAAATAATTTTAATATGACAGTTTTCACATATTTTTGCTCTGGATCTCAAGTTACCGAAGCTTTTTGAATTTAAGAAAGAAAAAAGCTGGACCTAGCAGGTGGTAGCGAATGCTTATGAAAGCTTATTTCACTAAAAATAACAAAATAATAAGTTTCGAAAATCCAAATTTGTTTAAGAAAAAGCGTTTTTTCAGGAAAACCTATTTTATTGGGTTGGCTGACAAGCTCATCCAGGCGATTAACAAAGAGAAAATTATAAAGCTGTCAGGTACCTTCTATTTGAGAAAATTTCGCCAGCAGAGAGGTAGCGAGATTCCAATTTTTTATTCTTTTTAAAATGATCACGAATAAGAACTACTAGGACCTTCATAATTCAGAATTAATGTACATATATATATATATATATATATATATATATATATATATATATATATATATATATATATATATATATATATATATATATATATATATATATATATATATAGTGTGGCCCATTTTAAATGGAAACACCTCCGTAACTTTTGTATTTATTATTCGATTTTGATGAGCGAAAAATAAAAAGATATAAGATAAAAAACTATATTAATGCTGTGAAAATTGTTTTCTATGTCACCTGACTAAACCTTACTAATGCAGGTTTTCTAGGTCAAAGAATGGTAAAAAGGTTTAGGGTCATTTTTAGGGAAAAAATAAGTACGTCACTGCATTCGGCATCCCTCAGAATAGATATATGACAAATTTCGTCAAAAAATAAAGATTATTAACCAGTTCAGAGAGATTTATTTGTGTGACCCTTCTCATATGGAAACACCCCACCTTAACGCACTTTCTGCCTTTGAAGTCTTACTACTGAATATAAGGTTTGTCCGTTCATTCATTTATTGCCTAACGAGAAAGAGTTTTTGAAATTTATTTTGTAAATTAAAAAATATTTGACTGTTACAGCAGAAACCGAAGGCTTTGTAAAACACATGTCATACAACATTTCCTATACACAACCCGCATTTGTTTCAGTATATTTGTTTTAAAGTCGCCCGTTCTGATGTTTTAAATTGCGACTTTGGCGTTATAAGAACAAAAACCATAAAATTTCCAAAGTAATTTTTCTAGTAGTTCGTGATTCTTTTGCGCAAAGAAAACTTAATATTTATCTGTAATAGTCAATAGATATTGTTAACCACACAGAATATTTTTCTTTTGGGCCATTCGCTGATCGTCAGTGGCAACATAAATTGTTTCTTTAAATGCCTATAACTTTTTTAACTTAGAAATCTAAATGTTATTACATAGTATACTCTTTACAATGCAAACCTGCTTACTAAATTTGCCTGGCTAACAAACTTATCGAAGTCATTTACAAAAGAAAGGTGAAGGAGGATCTTGGGCGCCAGATTTTAAAGGGTTTACTCCCTGTTGAGGATGTCTGCAACCTCTTCACTAAACTCTGACCGAGATAACGATCAAAGTACCTGGGTAACTCTGTGGAGAAGGGTTCGGTAGCCTTTAGATGATGCAGGCTAAATTTAGTGATCCCGAGTGGGCGGGCTTTAATCGCTGACACGGCGTGCTCCGACCACTTCTGGCTTATCAAAAGGTGCAGCAGATTTTGCAAGTATAAGGGGTTAGATACAAATCAATTGAGATATTTTATTTACCCAACCCTATATTTTAGATTATAAAATATTTACAAAAGATATATACAAAACAATATGTACAAACTATGTACAAATTCAATATGCGGTAATAACATTAACCAGAACTCGGCTTTCTCTAAAGCGACCAGGGCTAGTGTTGGATGAAGCGTACGGACTCAGTGAGATGTACGGTACGAGCGGCGTTCTACTAAATCACGTATACGGCAGACGGGCGGCACCTAACGATAGACCAGTTCAAAGTAACATATGTAACCTCTCCGTCAAAGTGGGAAGCACCGGAGGCGCATAAGGGCGGAAGGAGAGACGGGACGACAGTTTCCGGGAGGCCTATGCGTACTGTGAATCATCAGCATCTCCGCTAAGACCAAACCAGGACACACAAGCATCTTGATTATTTTAGCGAGCTGTGAATCCTCAGCGTCCTCACTAAAATAACACAAGACCTTATACTGTATGGGGTGGAAAGCCTGGAGCCATATAAAGTGTACAGGGCTAATTGGAAGATAACGTATCACTTGGAGTGACCTAGATAGGCTGTGAATCCTCAGCGTCCCGTCCCTATCGGGATCAATCCAAGATCGATTATTTAAGTGAGCTGTGCTTCCCCACAAAAATAATGCAAAACAATCTAACATACGGGAATTGTCTAGGAAGGACCTAGATAACTCGCTTGCGGAGATTTGGACTGAGAAGCGTGATAATTAAAAAATATGAAAATTCGCTACAAAATATGGGTTAAATAAAACGGATAATTTCTCAGCTATAACAATATTTTTGGATACGGAAATGAGCAAAACCAGGTGCGGTCGGACGGCAAACGTAAGTGGACTCGGTACAAACCTAATCCTAATCCTATCACAACACTACAATACACTCAACACTGTGTCTTTAGCACGTCGTTTACGAATAGGAAGCGATCAACCACTTTAGGGTCTCCTTCGTGTGGCTTTGCATACTGACGTCGGTGCACGGCTTCCATCGCTGTCTGTTTGACTTCGGCGGGGCCTTCTGTCGAATGACAACGTATTGTCGCTGCCCGGTGCCGGTGCGGATGGCGCGTGGTATGGTATCAGGTCCTTAATGTGAACATGGTGAAGCCACTTACCATTCACATCTTTAAGGTCATATACCACCGGTGAGACGATCTTACTGACGGTGTAAGGTCCAGCATATTTTGGGGCTAGCTTGGCTGCAAAGCCGCGAGCTGCGGAAGAAAGCGGGCGGTCAACTCTTAACACGAGGTCGCCTAAAGCGCATTGCCAGTCGCGTCTTCTTAGGTTGTAATGATGACTTTGCTGTGAGAAGGCCCTGTCCAGGTTAAGCCCTACCAATTCTTATGTCTCGCGCAACTTTTCGAGGCGGTTTAAATGCTGGGCGACCATTGAGGTAACAATTTCGGCGTCGCCTTCGACATTCGGATCTACTGCGGGTAGCATGTTCGGAACTTCCAACTCGCGCCCAAAGTTAAGAAATGCTGAAGAGAAGTACGTTGACTCGTGTTTCGCAGTATTCATGGCAAACACAAGTTCTGGTAAACGCTCACCCTATTGACTCTGGTCCTGGTCGCAGAACTGTGATATAGTCTTGAGCGTACGGATTTGCCTAGGGTGTATCCGGAGAAGTTAGTCGATGTTTGATGCCCAGCTCTTTTAACATCCCTTTAAAAATTTTACCATCGAATTGAGTACACCATTATCACTTATGACAATTTTTGGGCACCCAAATCGCGTGATCACTTGCTCGATTAAGGCATCGGACACGGATTTGGCTGACGCCTTCCTTACTGGCTTAACTTCTACCCATTTGGTAAATTTATCCAACATTACCACCATATAACAGTGTCTTTTTTTAGATCGTGGTAACGGTCCTACCAGATATACACGGCCCTTTCGTGACGAAGGGTTGCATCAACCCCGGCGGCTGTTGTTGCGATACCTTATACTTCTGACACCGATCACATTGACGTACGTATTGGGCTATGTCAAGAAACATCCCCGGCTAGTAGTAAGTGCGGGCTATCCTGCTAATGGTCTTAGCTACAGCTAAATATCCAGCTGTCGGCGTTTTGCTGCAGCACATCTCGTCTAAAGTTTTTGGGAACGCATAACTTCCACGGATTGTAAACGTCGGGCTCGATGAAGTCATTGTAATCCCAGATAGGACGGTGCAGTTTGTCCTCCCGAATCGCATAGTCTGGGAACATTTCGGGATTTTTCTGTACTGCTGCCAGTTTATTTTCATACCGGGGACACTTGGCGTCTTCGCGGGTGAAGTACGCATATTCTCCTGGTGCCCCACTTATCAGTCCATAAACTCTACCTCAAAAATCCAATGAAGTGAGGTATCAGTAAAAAAAACACTAACCCATCGAGCATTCCAATTAGATGTAGGTATTAAACCCAGAGGAAAGCTGCAAGACTAAAAGCAGACAACGATTTCAAATCCCGGGTAACTTCACTCATATGCAACCAAATTCAAATCCAAAACCAAAATACCATATATGAATTAATTGCTTCGTTGTATACGGTAAAATCCAGTACTTGTAACTGATAACGTTATTGTTAAGCTAATAAAGCCTGCACAAAATTCAACTTGTCGCCTCCGTTTTCAGAAAATTGGTCTTCCAGATGTTATATGTTTTAAAGTTCAGACTAGTTTCCTTGCGTTAAACTTGAAATTTCAACTGAAAGTGTATTATTTTTCGGGAATCTCTATTTTCTCACTACTTGGAATTAATGTGGAGAATCGAAACAGAACAGTAAGACACCCTAATACTTTATGCACTGACTTGAGAAATTTGATCAATTTTTGAGCACAATTTCCCGTAGAAATTTGTGATCAAATACACAGTCACAACACTACAAACCACTACAAAACCACAATCTTATCTTATACATCCGCTGCTAATATTTAGCTGCAGGGTCGTCCGTTTTCGGGAAATTGTAAAAATAGATTGCACCGCACAATTTGCAACAATAGCTAGTTACATAAATCTATGGATGTAGGGTGGTTTGACGCCACTCTGACCGTTCTCCAATGTTGGACTATAGTCAAACGCTCAGTACGAGAACAGACCGTAACATAGTACAATGGATAAAATTTAAATGAAAAATCCGTCAGTCTGAATAACATTTCTCTATTACAATGACAAGCGCCCTGTTAGAGAGGAAAAGGAGACCGTTTTTTGAGAAAAAACAATCTAAATTTTTGGGATATAATGGTAGAAACCCAAAAAGTTTAAATTGATTTCGAAAACGGTTCAAGAAAGCGATTTCAAACAGTAGCACATTATTATTGGAAAGTACTCTGGAGTTATTTTAATTTGACACACAAAATACCAAAAACTTAAAAACAAATAATAGTAATTCAAAGTGTTCCTTGACGACCCTCTTCAAACGAGACGCTTGTGACTGCAACAGAATAATTTTATTTACACTGGACGATTTGTCAGCAAAAGTTTCTTTTTAATTAAAAAATTAGCTTCAACCCAAGAGTTATTAGAGAGAGCTATTATTTGCAACAAAACAAAAATAGAATTTATCTACGTTGCCCAAAATTACCACACTATAGATAACTCCTTTCTCGTCTATAATATAAAACTCTGGACGCAGCACGTGCGTTATGGTAGTGAATTTTCATAAAAATGTTTTTTATAACAAATATGTCTTTTTTTTAAAGAAAAGCAGGCATCAAATTTGGTTACCAGTATAACCTCTATAGTGGGAACAATGTACCACATTTTATCAAAATAACTTTGTTGTTGGAAAAAGGGCAAATATTTTTCGAAAACTAACTTAAAATATCCTCGAAAAACTGGCCCGATTTTCGTGGCCAACGAACTTCCTCAAGGTATTTAGCCCCTACCAAGATATAATTATTTACAAAAAGCTTTTCGACAAAACTTACAAAAAAAATTGTAAACAACTTTTTTGCGAAAATCCAAAAAAAAAATTTTACAATAACTTATTAAACATCAGGTACTAATTACCAAAATTTTACAAAAATTTCACAAACAATGATTTCTACATAAACAAATAAAGTTCGCTACCATAACGCACTTGCTGCGTCAAGAATTTTTTTCTTACAAACATGCATTATATTTCGATGGAAAATGCAAAATTGCAATAACATAAGATTAAGGCGTGTTTGATTAAAAAAAAAAGAAAATTTGTATCACCAACGACTTATGGGCCATCCTGTGATTGTAGAAGTATTTTTTTAAGATGTAGCTCAAGACACCCTATAATTAATATATACAATTCTTTTTCATATCTTGTATAATAACGGATATATTGAGCTTTATTGATTTTTTACGAAAATTCGACAAAAATTATATACCATTAAACAATAGCTAATGCTACTGCCAAGCATCAGAGATTGAAATGAATTTTCTGGAAATATTTTAGTAAAATGAAGGACAATGACGGTTGAAACTAAGACTTCAGGGTTTGTAAAACATCCTTCTTGAGACATTTTATTTCCATAGCCCGTATTAGATTCAAGTTCTTTGCCTAAATGTTGCCAATTTTGACATTTTAAATCGCAACTTTGACGTTTTGAGGAAAACCCTAATTTATTTTTCTTTAATTGCCTATAACTTTTTGTCTTTTGAGCTACAGGGCTAAATTTTGGTGGGTAACTTACGTATAAGAACATAAACCCGTGTACCAAATTTGGTTGCTCTTACTTTGTTAATTCAGGAGATATAAATTTTTTTCGAAAGAAAATACAAAATTTTCTGGGAAAACTTCGGCAGATTTTCCTGGCTAACGAACTCATCCAATCCATTTGCAAAAGGAATTCATTCACCAAATTTAATTAAAATCGGTCAATTATTTTTTGAGTTATCGGTGTGATACATATATATATATATATATATATATATATATATATATATATATATATATATATATATATATATATATATATATATATATATATATATAAATATATATATATATATATATATATATATATATATATATATATATATATATATATATATATATATATATATATAATATTTACTTGCTCCCCCTTCTCTGTACAAAATAGTAAAGGTATCACAAAACAACTTTTTAGACTAAGCATACATCAGAAAATGGACAAATAAATAAATTACAAAACTGTGCTACGTCTGTGACTTGTGCACACATTAAACAAAGAACACATTAAAACAAAAAAAAACAAAAAAAACTACGCGTGATGCGAAGAAAGTATGACATATATACACACACATATAAAACCAGACGCATAATCCTGGCATGTAGTATAATCCCCGGGATTGAAGGTCTTATAAAGCAATGCTTGTATGCCCCCCATCCCCAGGACTACAATTCATCCCTCTCCCTCTCTTTATTGCGAGACAGGCGCCTACACCGCCCCAAGACTAGAGAACCACAGATTATCACCACCAAAACGACGTATTAAGTCTAATTCCAAACTTACACCTACAAGACTAGTACATTTTATAAATCAACATCCCGAACACCTATCCATACGTACATACTCACCCATATACCTGCACGCCTCACTTACTCTCCCACACACGCGCGCGTGCACGCGCGCACATACGCATCATACACACACATCCACAAACGCATTCACTAGCCCAATTGTATACTTATATTCCACACACTAATATACACACACACGATCAGTTATATTCACCGGTCATTCGCACACATATATTCATATACTGACGCTTAATCATTTATTAACCGTGCGCAAACTGATTTTCCCAATAAAATACGCCAATATGACTATTTTTCCTGAAAATAGTAGACATTTTTTATATCTATGATACTGTGAATCTCTATTCTGGATTTAGCCTTGATCCACTCTGTGATTTTTGCCTTAAACAAGTTAATTCCATTTATTCTCTTATATTCGCTCGGTATTGTATTATAAATCTTTGGGCCAAGATAAGAAAACGCTCGTTGAGATAGCGTCTTCCTGACTCTAGGCACACAAACCGCCTGAAGATTTCCTCTAGTAAAATACTCATGGCTTATACCTAATCTTTGATTTACGTTTCGATGCTGCCAACTTAAAAGCGAAAAGCAAAACAACTGTCTATTATCGAACACACTGGACTCAGTATATAAACTTTCCGTTGGATATGTAATATTCTTTTTAAGTATTATTTTGAGGATCCATTTTTGCACCTTTTCCAGCATGCATATATAATTGTTTGTAGCACCACCGCATAGAAGTATCCCATATGTTAAATGTGGTTTAACTAGAGCGTTATACAAAAGAAACAGCTGTTGTACAGAAAATATCTGGCGAAAGCTCTTGAACCTCCAGGTCAGAAATCGTACCTTCCTTGTCAAATTATATATTTGACTATCCCATCTTAAATGCTGATCCAAGTATATACCCAAGTATTTATATGTAGATGTCATCTTTATTTTTGTCTTTTGGCACTGACAATTATTCTCCACTCTTAGTTCAGAGTAATCTGGCATATTATTAGTATACGAAGCAAATGGCAAGAAATATGTCTTTTCAACGTTTACAGTCAACCTCCTGTCAGCGAAAAAATGCATTATTTTAGAAAGTTTCTTTTCTACTTTTGTTTTTATACTTGACCAAGTATTGTCCTTAAAAAATATAGCTGTATCATCAGCAAAACTTATGATAATACCATCAAGGTCAAGCAGAAGCAATTCGTTTAGATAAATAATGAATAACACGAGCCCCAAGACAGTACCTTGCGGAACGCCAAAACTCACAGATTTATACTCGCTAAACGCATCACCGATCCGTACCCTTTGTGTTCTGTCATACAGGTAGTCCTTCAATAATTCGTAAGGAATGCCTCTAATGCCTATTGCATCCAGACAGTCTAGCAGCATTGAGTGGTCCACGGTATCGAATGCTTTTTTTAGATCTATAAAGACACCCATGCATGGTTCCCGGTTATCTATCGCGTTGTATATATGCTGAGTCAGGGTAGCCATAGCATTCTCAGCTGACCTACCTTCTCTGAATCCAAACTGACTGTCCGACAAAACGCTGTATTTAGTCAAGTAATCTGTTAACCTTTTCTTTATAATGTTTTCAATAATTTTTGCGAAATTTGTTGTTAATGATAAAGGCCTATAATTGGTCAGTTCGAGTATATCACCACTCTTGAATAATGGCT